>CM026413.1:5044340-5065526 GCA_014858505.1 Corymbia citriodora subsp. variegata
AAAAAAAAAAAAAAAAAAAAAAAAAAATAAAAAAAAAGAAAAAGAAAAAAAAAAAAAAAAAAAAAAAAAAAAAAAAAAAAAAAAAAAATATATATATATATATATATATATATATATATATATATATATATATATATAGACATTAAAATGCAATATATACTAAACAGATCAAACAAGAAAAATATCGTTGTGACTAGATGCACTGTTTAGTTACTTAATATCGACTCATGTGTTCTTGTTTTAAGTTTTTTTGCATGAACTAGTGATGCATTTCCCCAAGCAACCAATTATCTGAGTCAAGCCTGCGGTGAGTAACTCGGGCTCTGCTGAATGAAAAGCATCTATCTTGCGTCTATATTGTCTGAGATTAGACTGTAAGCAGTTTACAATGGCATTCCTTGCATGAGAGGACGATGAGAGGGAAGTACCGAGTTCAACTATTCAAGGATTAAAGTCTAGTATCTAAGGTTCTTGAGGCATTTACCTCTCTTAATTAACATTGGCATGCTCGCCGTTTATCGCTATCTCAGGGCACCCTTCGACTACACAATTAGGAAGTCCTTGCTCTGCAGATGGTGCCTCTTGCTCATTGGTTAAGGCAATGTCGCTTTGGCTGGAGTTGCTTGACAGACTTAGGGGGAAGTTGGTGAGTTCTATGATTTCAACACCTGCAGTCTCATTGGTACCATCTTCCATATTTCTATCTCTAAATCTAGCTTTCCCAAAAGTGTGGCAGTTGAGGTCTCTTTGGTAAAATCTTCTTCCCAATGCAACGGTTTTCTCCCACGTTGAACTTGAAGAACTTGTAACGACATGCCAATTTCTTTTGACGAACATGACCAAGAAGATGAGAAGAGCTAAGACAGCAGCAACTCCTGCAATCAAGAATAGGCCCCAGAAACTATCAAGACCTAAGCTGTTGGAAGTTACTGGGTTAATTGAATCCGAGCAGTTGTTTTTTGATGTAAGCCATGCATTTTCAATTTCCGTCATTTTAGGCCCTTCTGTTACGTTCAAGATTGCTCTTGAAATATCAGGCACTAGCAGAGACCCTTTGGGAAAAACCTGTAAATTAAAAGACGCCAGACATGAGATCTTTCGATAAATAAAAAAAACGAATAATCCTAGTCATTGAAAATACTTTGAGGGTGAAAATTGAGAGATAAGGACTTACGAAGCCAAATCCAGCAGTTTTAAAGGTCGAGATCATGGTATATTTGTTGCAATATTGAGAAAGAACAAATTTAATGTAGGGAACTTCATCAAATGCTGCTGCAATCCCACCCTTTGCCCTTCCTTTGGAAAGAAGTGCATCACATTCTTTAGGAGACTGATAAGATATAAGTCTGGAATCATCGAACTTCATTTGCTTTAGGATTCCTTGAACGAAAGAGCCATCTTGGTATCCCACGTTTTCTCCATTCTTTAGGAGTTGATCCACGTCAGCCACAGCTGGTTGAAGATTTTGGACCATCAAAAGAGAGCTCAAGCTTGCCGTATAACTTTGCGTTAGTATAAGTACCACAAAAACCCACACGATCACAACAAATCTCGCTAGGTTGCTTAATATACTCTCCCCTGCAATCCAAATTAAGGGTAAACACATAAATTCTCCATGAACAATATGTCAATTGTAACATTCGATTGATCAATTAAAGTGAAGGGTGACTACTTTGTGCGAAAACCATGGTTGAAAACGAAAACGAAAAGCTTGTGCCAAGTTGATGTGAGACTGGACCCCTAAAATCTTCATTAATCCGATGTTCGAGAATCCACACAACCATTGCTATGAAAACAAAGAAACATCCAGTTGTTAGCCAAAGGTCCCGAGTGAGTGGCTTTAAGAATACCCAAGCATTCTTGCTCTTGTTGTCTTTGTATGGCACGAGCATTACAACCCCTGATTCAGTGCATGGTAAGGTGAACTCCACGTATGATGATCTATTTGCAATGATTGTCATATCCCCCACCACTGCATCATAGTTCTGTTCCAACAAAAGGAAGGGGAATATATATATATATATATATATATATATATATATATATATATATATTGGTCAACCGCATGATAGCATAGTATATATGAAGCATTTGCAATGAGTTAACTTACCCCATAAAACACTTGATCGATCATGTCATTGTAACTACCAGCTCTACTTCCATTAGGCAAGGCAAAGGGAATAAGTTCATAAGCCACAGCATAAGGTAGTTTTTCTATCACGGATCGAAAGATGTCGATACAGTATCCAGTGACTTGGGATGTGTTCATGGTAGGATCACTCACCGTGACAAATTGATTGAAGCCGACCTCTACAGGAACTAAGATTTTTAACCTCTTCCCATTAGTTGGAATCTCCCATCCCTTAGGAAAAGAGGTCGAATCTCCGGGCCATATTATTGATCGAAGATTACTCTTTGAAGTGGAATATTTGCTTGTATTGAACGAATTCAAATCTCTTAGCAGCCCATTTTCTTGCGTCCAAAACCCAATCCCTCTTGCTGCCTTTCCATTGATATTAACAATCTGGAATGTTGACGACTCTAACTGCCCATTGACAAGGCTAAAATTTCCAGTGAGGCCTGTAAATGTCACATTAACTAATTTCTGGAGAAGTTTCTGACCATTTTGAGAGACCCCCATAGTGTCAAGATCCGTCGCATTTGAGGAAGCATTCAACATCTGGAAGGTAAAATTTGCTGCACCCATTTCTTCGACAGCCATTGCCAGAGCCCAAGTAGCGTCATAAGCCCAGTATCCGAAAATATTCAACTTAGGATTAAGGACGGATGGGTTGTCTTGTTGGAATTTCATCTTCCATTGGACCATGAAGTTGTCCAGGTTTTGCGTGTCCAGAACATAAGTCTTGATGCCTAGTACTCCTTGCATCGAACCAACAACGACAGATGAATCCATCGAGTTCAATAGGTCAGTGATTCCAGTAGTCAAGATCCACACATAACCTTCGTTCATCATTCCTACCTCTTTTGCTTTGGCAAATAGACGAGAACCGAGGGCAGGTGACATGTGCACTATGAAGACCCTCGTTTGCATCGTCATCAACTTGTACAGTTGCTCGAAGATTTGATCATCCGTGGCTGAAGGAGGAATAAGGCTCCTATAGGACACTCGTGTGTCGACCTCTTCCAAAGCAACGGTAAGAGAAGGTATGACGCCTTCTCCAAACTCGTTGTCCACATATATGAGGACAGCTTCTTTCCAGCCGAAGGCTTGCACGACCGCGCTTATAACATTCACTTGGAACGAGTCATTTTGTGTGGCTCGAATGAAGTACGGACTCCGGATCGAACTGAGGGATGGACTGGTAGCGGAAAAAGAGATGATGGGCACATGAGATTTGTTTCCAAGGTCAATGACGAAGTCTGCTTGTACTGAACGTTGAGGACCTATTATGGCTTGGACTTGCTTATTCTTTATCAAATCAAGTGCTGCAAAGATGAACCAGAAAGGCGGTGAAACAATAACAATACGGCAGATAATACTTGCTGCAATATTATAGAAATGTTTATGAAAATGGAGAATAGGAGTTTGAAGGTGGAATATAATTAGTTACCTGATTGCAGACATTCAATTTGCCTTGGATATTCTTTGGCATATGATATTGCATACCAATCAGAAACTAATTCTTTCATATAAGTAAATTTAGAATAAAATAAGGGTGAAAATGGCCCAGACACGTTCAAGTCGATTCTTCTTTATCCTTAAGTTGACTTCTTTATTGCATGGCTTCAGAAACTCCACACGACAATCCAAGCCCCATGTTTCAATTGTATGGATTTCGTGAGGTCAGACCTATGTGATGTTATATTATACATCAAGCCTGTGGGCATCCATATTAGACCCCTTTCACACATTGACAATTATTTGGTGGAACTTGAAACCTTAATTGTTTTATTTCACCATTATACCACACAACTTCCATGAAAATAATTAATCACTAGCTCAGCTCGACCTAACTCATTAACCATTATTTTTGGCTCAACTAAATAAAATTCAGTAAAATTATGTAGAGATATATATACCATGTACATATTTTCCCAAATTAAAGAATTTGGAATTGTCTCTATCAACCTTCCCCGCTGAAGTGACTATTTTGCTATGTAGCATGTGTCTTTGGTGAGGCGATTTCTAACAGGGTTCACTATGCAGGCATAATTTGATAGAATTTTACTACATTTATAGTGGGACAAGAGTCACATTAGACCTATATATTCTTCAAAAAATAGAATAGATGATAGTAGTCCTACCATATGTCCCCATCCAAGACCATAAACAAAAATCCGCCATGAACACGTTTTTCTCGGGATGAAACTTCGTATCCTTAAATTTATGTAGATACGTATATCGGTGAAATACGAGATGATAGGGAAAATTTCCAATGGTCCTGCACCCTTCATCCACAATGAAGAAAACCACAAGAAAAGGTTCAGCAGATTAGAGATTGTTCGGTTTGGCGTGACTGTGAAATAACCTTCTCCATCAGGCTATTACATTTGGATGCTTCCCAAGATTAGGAGTGTCAAAAATCGAACCGAAATATAAAACCGAACCGAACCGAACCGAAATTTCGTATGTTTTCGGTTCGGTTAACCGAAAAATAACCATTAATATTTTCGGTTCGGTTCGGTTAACCGAACCGAATTAGAATTCTTAATAAAAATTGAATAATATCTTTTTTTTATCATATCTTCTTTACTTAAATTTCAATAAACAAAGTAAAAATAGGAAAACCGAAAAACCGTCCCGAACCGAACCGAACCAAACCGCATTTTCGGTTCGGTTCGTATTCGGTTCGGGACGGTTTCGGTTCGGTTCGGGATGATATCTTATCGGTTCGGTTCGGTTCGGTTTTTTCAAAAAACCGAACCGAACCGAACCGTTTACACCCCTACACAAGATAGATTCTCGCCGATATCATTTCTTGACATAGCTTTCTGAGAAATGTCACGCTAAGCGTCAAGCTATCCAGTCAAATACGACCGCAAGACTTGGGGGTATTATATTGATATATTTCTGACTTCACGACCCTCCACCTTCTAGTGTGAAAGAGATCAAATTGAATCTTTAAGTACCGACTTGATGTCATCTTTGACTCTATCAGAAGATGATAACAACTTTTTTATAATGATAAAAAAACCCCATGACAACAATTATGCATGCCAGGCAGCTAAGACAGTGAGCACAGATTGGTGACGCAGTTCTTGAAGACGAGCCAAAATATAGGTCTTTCCTTATTTTTCAGGCAAAATTAACTATGGTCGTTTCTTCTTGGAGCTCTGGAAATTGGGGCTTTGAGAATCTCTGCTACGAGAGTACATATTACTTTGGATGGAATGCACATTATTTCGTCCTATCCTTGAAAATTTAACTGGGAATTATTCTCAAATTTCAAAGACGACATTATGAATAGTAATTAGATTTATCTTGCATCACACAAACGGCTGCACAGAGTTCTTTGTTCGCTATGACCAGTCAGTACGAGAGAGAGAGAGAGAGAGAGAGAGAGAGAGAGAGAGAGAGAGAGAGAGAAGCTGCAGCAGCAGCAGCAATCTCATCTCGTTTGGAGTCTCTAACGTTGAGGACGAGCCTCGTCTGATAGGAAGGGTTTGAACTATAGAAGTCAAAAAGAGACATGTTAATGCAGCTCAATCCCATCTGACCTGTCCACGTTTCCAAATCAAGAACAACCCCAACGTTCACCGGGATCGTTTGGGCATTGCTTTTGTTACTGCTCTGTGCTACTGCGATGGAAGAGCCATTGCTCACGGTCACGACGATGGCGAAAAAGGAAAGAGACAAAAAGAGGAGCTTTACAGCATCGAACGAGATTTTTGGAGGAATCATTGTAAAGGGGAAAGACAAGAGGGAGCGAGAAAGACTTGTGGAGGGTAACAGGACGACGACGACGTATTTATAATGGGGAAGAGCTTTGAAAAGTAAGACAAGGCATGGAAACCTTCCATTCAAGGACCGCACAACGCGGACGGGACCTACCTGGGCTTACGTACCATATAGAATGATAATATCACTTCCGGTAGTACCGACAGTTCATTTTTTTTCTTTAAGATTGAGAATCCCAGAAAATCTTTAACCCCAGGATTGTTTTTTCATTCATTTTCCTGCTACCACCATCTTGTTTTAAAGAGCTGACGATGAAACTTGGTTCGAGCGCTGGTATGGCTCGAGTTTAAGATCATGAAACGTGGGATCTCAAATCTAAAATATGTAAATGGCATAGTTGACGCTAATATAAATGTTTTTAATATTTTAAAATTTTTTATAATTTATTATCAACAAGTGCTCACCCCTCGTCTAGGGCTTTTGCACCTTGCTCGCAGCCAGCAAAGCCATGATGGCCTTGGGAGAGGTCATCGTGGCCCTTCATAGTCCCATTGGCCGTAAGCAAGGGCGCAAAGACGCTCACCAAATCTTGGCAACCATCAACTTGCCCATGGCCAGTGAGGGCTTTCTGCCCTGACCCAATGGTGATTGTGGGTGGTCTACAAATGATGGGAAAAAGAAAAAGAAAATTCTAAAAGAAAAATGAATAATTTTAAAATACTTTTTAAAAAATACATAGTTATATCGATTATAAAAATGAACAAAAGAAACTTTTTTCATTGTTTACGAAATTATTTAGACATACATTATCGATGGTAATGAATATTTTTTTATTAATTAATTGTTTTAAGTGACATAATTAATTATTTTTTTGGAAAAATATTTTTAAATCATTCATTTATCACAAAATAAACGAAGCCTTAATGTCATATGGCTGCAAGAGACTATTGGCATCTCTTTTCTGCGGAAGAAGAGAGGTCAAGAATTCCAACTTTGAATTTAGTTAGGATGGTGCTAAAATGGGCCATGAGAGCCTTGCACGGTGGGACCGAACTTGTTCACCGTTATTTGTTATTATTGTTTGAGAGTGACTTTGTGAGTTACAAAGAAGCTGCGTGTGCCTTGAAGTCAAAACTTTTGAGTTGAATCTTTCCCAATATTGTAATGGCTCTAGTGACAATAGCTTGTTCCCTATCACCTAGCTTGAAAGGAACACATCTGGAACCATTCATGACCAAAATAAAACCGTCTCTGACCTCAGCCATTGATTGGGTACATAGCAAGCTTGAGCATCACATCAATATTTTCTGAGCGTGTGTATTAAATACATCTCTATTGGAAATTCACCCGGCAATTAATTTACAAGTGATCCAAAAAAATAACAATAATGAAAAAGAGGGAAAACTTAATTTAGGAGAAACTAAGTACTTGGCCTCTTGACTTTAGATACAAGTCAGCACATCAACCCCTGATGAGGTCATACAAATCACCAGTCACCGTCCTTCGCCTTGCGGCCGGCGATTGGCGGGCGGTGGGGGTCGGCCACCGGCGACTTGCAAGCGGTGGGGGTCGGCGATTGGCGACCCGCGGCGAGCTGCGACGGCGGCGATGACTGTGACCGATGGCGGTGGGGTGCGGACGGCGACGGGGGGCAGCGGCCAGCCGCCAGTCGCCACCGCTGTCAAGAAAGAATGAAATAAAAAAATTTTGTTAATACCAAATGCATTTATATTCTTTTTCTATTACGAGAATAAGAAATTTTCATAGTTACTAAACACCCTATTTTACTCAAAAATTGTTCCAGGGAGGAGAAATAGAAAAGAACTATTTCTCAAAAAAAACTATTCCCATAAATAGAAATGTTACCAAACGCACCCTAAATGATCAATTCCTAGCCATCAGATCGAACTAATGGCTAGGATTTGATCTTGGAGAGGGCTATATAAGCCATTTTCTCTCCAAAATCCAGAGAGGAGGCCTTATTTTGATCAAAATATACATTTGAAAATCCCAATTCTCTCTCAAATTCTCTCTCTCTCTTTCCTGCCGGTCTCTCTCTCCTCCTCACTCACCCGCGCGAGTGTCTTTCGCCACTGGTTTCGGTTTCAATCGACGGTTGTTTGAACCGTGCCATCGCCTCCAACCTCCATCTCTGTCTCTCGGTACTGCTCAACATTGACCATCTCCTCTAGTGAGCCTCCAATCTGCCTGTCTAGCGACGCTTTCTTGATGGGCATCAAGATCAGCGTGTGCACCAGTAAGCTGTCCGTTGGCTTCTGCAGCCCCAATTGGTAGCTAGCAGTGGTTTCCGATCATCCCGACCTATCCAGCTGAGGTTCTAGTGTCCAAAGACTCCTTGGAAAGCCACTAAAATAGCTCCAGTGACTGATTTTTTCCGACAGTTCAAACTAAGTCCAACCACACCCGATTCTATTCAACAGCGAACCAGTGGCCATCCGACGCCATCTTGGACTATTCAAATGGTCTCTAAATCCCTTGGAGCCCCCTCAATGTCCACAAAGTGCCATGGTGGTTCGACAATCATTAATTGAAGCTCGAATCGCTAGAATCGCATCAAAGGTAGACTATCCTAACCTCGAGCTCAATGAAGCAAGGTCTCACTAGGAGACCGGGGCTAGAGTTGGTCCTAGGGTTTATGTTTCTTCAAATCATAGCATGTTTAGGACATTAGAAAGACTTTAGGATAGTCTTGAATGAGCTTGTATGGCTTGACTGCGCTTGATTGATTGAGCGAGCCTATTTTGCAATTTTCGGATGCTTGAATGACTGATCTGAGAAATGATTTGATATAAACTTGTAAATGTGCTTTTCTATGTTTGATGTCTTCATGAGAATCGAAGACAACTCAAAGGCCTTTTCAATGAGCCATAGAATGCCCCGAACGGACCTTGTTTACTATAGTTTTCATCCATGCAAAGTCAATTAGCTTTATGCCCTGTGACCTATTTATCTTGATGATTTTTTGCTGATTTTTGTGAACAGAATTGGACTTAGATGTCTCATATAAAATGATCAACACATCTCATTCTATATGCATGAATTTTGGTGGAATTCTCTCCAGTCATCCCTATTATGTTAGAATGCCTATATGATTACGATTGATATGAGTTTATATACCAATATCTTCAATTGAGCTCCTTAAGAGTAAAATGATATGTGATTTGTGCAAATTGGTGATCGCTTGTCCCATGAAAATGTCTTGTGAAGTTGCTGCTGCATTTTGCGCAATCCTGGAATGTTCGTAGTAGTGAATGTTAGTCTACCAAGCTGCATTCATGAATTTTTACAATTTCTTGTACATTGATTTAGGGATAGGTGTCTTGATCACTTTTTTCCTTCACACTTGTCCCCACATCATGCTAAAACCTCAAAATTTTCATGTGGCCAGTTTAGCAAACTTATGTTTGCTTGCCATGTTCGGCCCTATGTGTGACTGAATGACCTTTTGTGCTTCACTGAATTTCTGCAACTTTTATATGCGAAATTAGGATTTGATGTCTTCTACAGAGTCGTAGAGCACGCCTGTGGCTTTCTAATAACACAAAGTTTGCCTCATTTGAATTTCATTTGTCCCCTTTTCCATTTTTGTGAAGATTGCCTAGAAATCCGCCATATTGTAAATTCGGATTGCGCGTTCTGCCCCTTATGAGTCCGAGCCTTTTCTATTTTTGTAGGAATTTTTCGGTAAGGAATTTGAAGGGAGGTTTCTAACAAAATTTGATTGCAACTTCCATGAATATGTTATGGTAAAATTTGAGAATTTTTTGGCATCATTTGTTAGGGAAACTTGTCATTAGTATGCATAAATGTACCATTGCTCTGTTCTATTTTCTGCTAATTACTTTCTGTACTTGAATTTTTATAAATTCATGTGTAGAAAATTTATGAAATTTCCTTCATAAATTTTTTTCCTTATTGAGTGCTTGATGTGCCATAAATTTTTCAAGGCTAATTGTCCATGGGTCATTGCTCAATTACTTGAATCTTGTATGTCCTGTTCTGGCGTGCTCTGTTTTTCGTTTTATGACATGTCTCTGTTTTAGCATTTTTAGGAAATTATATATGCTAAACTGGTTCTTGATATATTCATGAGTTTTTTTTGTACATCTATTGATTTTTTTTACAAAAATTTTCAAAAATAAAAGGTTGTTTTTGATAATTTTGCCGAACCCCTCAAAGTTGCAGGGTAATCTCGTATTTTGCATTATTAGTTAAGTTGAACTTAGCTTTCATTCGCGTGATGTCCAATTGCACAAATGTCCTTCATGAGTTTTGTTGTACATATCTTGATCTTTTTTCACAAAAAATTTCAAAAAATAAAAAGTTCTTTTGATAATTTTGCCAAACCCCTCAAAGTTGCAGGGCAATCTCGTATTTTGCATTATTAGTTAAGTTGAACTTAGCTTTCATTCGCGTGATGTCCAATTACACAAATGTCCTTCATTGAAATGTTTTAGCATGCTCCGAACTTTGTTTTAACATTAATTTAATTCATTAGTTTGGCTCATATTTAAAATGCTTGCAAAACCCGATCAATAGTGCACAAGATGTACCCAAGTTATCCTTGGCAATTAAATGGGCCTCATAGCTTCGATGGAATTGTCACCCTTTTCATTCTTATGCTTTGACTTGGCATTAACCTCATCTCAATTTGAATCATATTTAGAATGTTTGTGAAACCCAATCAGCTGGGCACAAGATGCACCCGGGTTAGCCTTGATGGCTAATGTCTTATCTTTATCATATAATTTTTTAGCCAATGTTTCAATCGCACCCTTAAGTAGTTTTGGGCATCACATGAATCTTCCTATGCTTTAATTTTCCTGGTCTAACGCATGTGTTTGTGTTTTGCGCTTGATGATTGTATGAAGTGATCCGGTGTTGGTTCACTAAATTACTTGATTGATGGAGGACCAAGGCCAATGGCTTGCATGCATGTTTACTTTCATGATTTTTCATCTATTTTCTAGATGTATTATTAGGGGCAAGAACCCGTGGGATAGTTCGAGATATGACAGCCAACTTTAGGGTTTTATCGCATTATTCACGATGGGTGAATGGCAATGATGGCTAATAACCATAAGCCGTGTCTAGAATGAATGGGGTAGACATTTTAGTGTGGCATGTTACATGGACCAAGGCCATTCTTGATATTCTTTTCCAATTGCTTTGTTCGATAATTTGTCATTGGATGCCTTAATTGCTATGGATTGCCTTTTCTATTCTGAGCTTTAGAGTAAAATTAAAATAGGTCCAAGAAGGTGGTCCCTTGGAGGTGGTGGTCTCTAAGACAATGAATAGTCAATGTCCAATTTGAACTATTTTTTGTGAATGGTGAATAATCGATGTCCTGACCGATCTATTTCTTTCTAATGTTCATTTCCCGACATATGTCTCGAGTCTTTCCATATGCATTGTATAAAAATCTGACGAGATGCAAGTTTCTCCTTCCTTCTTTTATCTCACTTTAGGATTGCATGTTAGATTTTATTGCTTTCCTTAAAACTGCTTTGGCTGTTTAATTTCCACACTGTCTTTCAATTTCAATTGTTTTCTTTGCTTTTCTCTTTTAGTTAGATAGAAATAGAATGGCATGAAATCAACCATTCAAGCATGATCATTTTTCTTCTTATCTAATGCATGAAAAAGTTAAAAAAGACATGCATGAACATGTTAGGTAGTATGACAACTGTTAGGTACTGAAATGGTGCTAATATACTTGTTATCGTAACCCAAGTCCCTAAACTTTAAAATCTCTAGTCATGCAAAAATCAAGGAATCATTCCTAACCCTCGATTGGGTTTTTTAGTTGGCCCCTAAAATATGAGGCTATTAGCAACTCCTAGATGTCCAATTAGGTTGTCTATATAACAACTAAAAAATGAACCCATCGAATGGGTACGTGATGTCCTGAGTTTTGATCCTATTTTAGGATTATATAAGATGGCAATATTGATCAAATGCCCTGTTAGTATAAATACTTTGAACTGATCATTTGTGAGATAATAGATTTTTTGGAAATGCCATTAGAGAATAACATGCGTGCGACCAACAGTTTCAATCGAGAACGAATCATTTGACCATAAATGTCACGACCTCACATTCAGCAGTGGGTTGGACCACCTAAAGATTTGGTTAATGGATTACTAAGCCTAAACTTAGCTCAGGCTCTTCCAAGCCTCTACCAATTTGCGATCTAGGATTTAAATTTTTAGTATGCAAATGATTTTTCAATTAGGAGTAGACACTAATCTATTTTTGGTGGGTCAATTAGAAATCCAAATAAAATAACGTGAGAATTACTTCACTTCTACAAACCAGAGACTATGGGATTATGGACTTAATTACGTTAGATTTCTCTAATACCCTTTCGGTACTTTTTCTCTTTTATTTGAAAAAATGATTTACAGGCAATTTGGATTGATTTTAAATTACTCCCGAACATGCGATGTGATCATATAAGTGCACAACCATTATGTAACACCCAATAAAGTAAAGTAATAAATAAAATGCGAGCACAAGGAAGAGACTTACCTCAAAGCAACAATAGCATCTACAATATTAGCTTAAAAATTACATCGATGATTCTAGATATAATTTCTAATTAACACACAATCATTGAAATATTTTTTAAGGTTTTCACTTATTTAATGAGGTCTAAAACTACGTGTAGTGCCTGCAATTACGTACAAAAATATCTAACTAAAAAGATGTGCCAAAGATGACATAATTCTACATGACAATGACATTTTTTATGTTTTCTTTTCTTTGTTTGATGAAAATTCGAAATTAAAAATAACTGATATTTAAACATGCAATTTTAATCAAGGAAATGGAATTAAATTTAATATAAAGTAATATTTTTGGATTTTTATTTAAAAAAAATTCGGAATAAGAAATTACCTGAAATATGCAATATTATCTAAAAAGAATCTATTACCTGAAATATGCAATATTATCTTTTAGAAAGAAAAAAATTCAAATCAAGCAAATATAGAAAGAAATCACATCCACATTGAGCACGACACCAAATCACGTAAGATACCATCCATGTCCATTTAATATGGTAATAAATTGACAAATCGTATCTTGGGTATGAGATCGGATTGACCAAATTTTTAGAAAATCCTGAATGATATCAAGAGATTGGATTGACGATTATTTTTTGTGTGATTGCGAGTTATATTTTGGGCATGAAATCAAACTGATAATCATATGCACGTTGTGAAATTAGAAAAGTTTCTTAATTTAAAAGGCTACTCGATTTCATCACATGCATCAACGATATTTCAAATAAGAAAACAAAATATTCGAAAATAAAATTAGACAATATTTTTTTACCTAATCTGAATATTTGCTTCCAAATTTGGCAACTCGTGAACGATGGATTGGCGCGACTCTTGGTGGAATAGATGAACAACGATTGTTGCGCCTGCAAAAGGAGATCGTAGTGAATTAATACTTGGTCTTTTTGTTGGACCAAGTAATCTCCACTGAGAATTGGAAGTCATGATCTTTTT
The DNA here is from genome assembly GCA_014858505.1 of Corymbia citriodora subsp. variegata. Classification (NCBI taxonomy): domain Eukaryota; kingdom Viridiplantae; phylum Streptophyta; class Magnoliopsida; order Myrtales; family Myrtaceae; genus Corymbia; species Corymbia citriodora. Next base: position 5,057,742 of record CM026413.1, read on the forward strand.
CTATCTTCAATCCCACTTATGTTTCTTTCTCAAGAATTCGGGGACAATTCTCCAAAATTCACCTTGTAGCAAGAGACAATTTTGTAGAAATTTCTCTATATAAATAACTAATTAATTAAGAATAATTAGATCCATATATAATTGTAAAACACTAAGAATCCATATATGTATAGCAGAATTAGAACATACATGTTTGAGCCATGGTCTCACTTGATTGAAAACAGATCAAGCTGATATAATCAGTGATCTATCGGTATGTCGGATCTTCCTCTCTATAACCTATTTCAGTTTAGCAGTTTTAATGGGATTAAGCGACTGATAGATGTAACCTACCCTTTTATAGACTAGAGAGGGAACTTAGCAAACCTTAACCAATAGCGTGTCAACTAGGCCCCACCCATTACGGGGTTCAGTTAAACACAATTGCCTATACTTTGATGCTCAACTAGGCTTGTTATCAATAAATACCAAAACACAATTCAATAAGATCACTTGAGGGTTTAAATTATATTAAAATATCCATTAACCCGATTATATAAAATAGAAAATTAATTAATTAATGTAGCCCATTATAGGAAATTTCCAACATTTTTCCACTTGGGCTACATTAATTAATTTGTTTTATTTTGAAAATGATTTTTATTTTGAAAACAACACTATCGAGTTAATAACTAAAAATTTGTTTTATGTGGCCACAATTTTGAAAGATAATATTCCAATAACAGCATCTCAAAACAAATCCAATCCTATATAACCTCATTATAGGACTATGCCGATCAATGCGTTAAGAAAATACCACAACACTTGACCTTCCATAATCACATATAATAAACATTATATTTTCATGGATCATGGGCCTAGTAGTGTAATAAGAAATAGTGCCAACATGTGATCAAAATATACACTATTTCTTATCGATCCTCAATGCAATTTCTCAATGACATGAAACTGCATTTGTGCAATTTCTAAACAACATGAAACTACCTCAGTGCAATTTCCAAACAACATGAATTGCACAACTATGTCACAATCCAACATGAGATCTCATAATTAGTGACATCAAGTCGTTTTTAAACTAAAATTTGTTTAAAGATACTGTTTTATATTTCCATTTCTCAGTCAATAGGAGAAATGATAACAATAAAATCAATAATAATGATCATCAAAAGTAAATTCTTTAATAGACATTATAAAAGTATTATTAGTTTGTATATAACTATAATATCCATAAATACAAACTATATAGCTCCCACTAACAAAATATATCAAAAGACTTTAAAACACCCATATTTCTTACATGATCTTTAAATACAATGGGTCTTAAACCTTTTGTTAGAGGATCGGCTAATATAGACTCAGTTCTAATATTCTCAATCACAATGTCTTTCTTTTTGACTAAGTCTTTAATAGTATAATATTTGATTCAGTTAACATCTCATCCGTGGCATTGTTATTGATCGCAACAAAAGTAACTGTTTAACACAAATAATGCAATATGATCAATTATAGGCAATAAGTAATTCCACAAAATAATTAGTACATTATAAACTCCTCTTTGGGTGGAGCGTATAATGCACAATTATTTTCCACAGCATGAAGTTTGTAAAACAATAATAGGGAGAATTACATATAATTGTCAATGATCCATCTCCTTTGGGTAGACAAATCATTTAAATTATATATCTCTATAATATCAATATATAGAGACGATAAGGAGAATTACATGTAATCTTCAAGGATCAATCCCCTTTGGATAAACAAATCTTTTAAATTATATATTTCCATTATCTCAACATAGAGGGGAATTACACATAACTCTAAAAAATTTATCCCTTTAGGCAGATGAATCTTTTGAGTCACACATCCCCATTGTTTATCTCTAATATATCAATATAGAGGGGAATTACATATAATTTTCAAAAAATTTATCCCCTTTGGACGGATAAATATTTTTCAATTATACATCCCCATCTATTATTGGGAATTTATCTTCATGCAATTTTCAAATTAATACACACAATAACCTCCTTTGGGTGGATAATTGTATATACTAATTTTTATTAATAGGAATTCAATTATACATCCCCATCTTTTATTGGGAATTTATCTTCATGCAATTTTCAAATTAATACCATAACACATGACCTTTCATAATCACTATAATAAGGATTATATTTTCATGGATCACGGCTCTAGTAGTGTAGTAATAAATAGTGCCAACATATGATCAAAATATACACTATTTCTTATCAGTCCTCAATGCAATTTTTCAATGACATGAAACTACATTAGCGCAATTTCTAAACAACATGAAATTGCCTCAGTGCGATTTCTAAACAATATGAAATTGCACAACCATGTCACAATCCAACATGAGATCTCATAATTAGTGACATCCGGTCATCTTTAAACTATTTGTTTAAAGATATTGTTCTATACTTCCACTTCTTAGTCGACAGGAGAATGGATAACAATAAAATCAACAGTGATGATCATTAAAAATAAATGATTTAATAAACATTATAAAAGCATTTTAAGTTTCCATATAACTATAATTGCTAAAAATACAAACTATATAGCTCCCACTAACAAAAGAGATCAAAAGACTCTAAAGCACCCATATTCCTTATATGGTCTTTAAATAAAATGGGTTGTAAATCTTTTGTTGGAGGATCGGTTAACATGGATTCAGTTATAATATTCACAATCACAATGTCTCCTTTTTTGACTAAGTCATTAACAGTATAATATTTGATCCAGTTAATTTCTCAACTATGACATTGTTGTTGTTCACAACAAAAGTAACTATTTGACACATATAATGCAATATGATTAATTATGGGCAATAATCAATTCCACAAAATAATTAGCACATCACAAACTCCCCTTTAGGTAGAGTGTGTAATGTACCATTATTTTCCACAACATGAAGATTACGAAACGACAACAAGGAGAATTACACATAATTATCAATAATCTATCCCCTTTGGGCAGACAAATCCTTTAAATTATACATCTCTATTATTTCAACATAAATGAGAATTACATATAACTCTCAAAATTTATCTCCTTTAGACAGATAAACCTTTTGAGTCACACATCCCCATCATTCATCTCTAATATATCAATATAGAGGGAAATTACACATAACTTTCAAAAATTTATCCCCTTTGGGCAGATAAATCTTTTTGAGTCATAGATCCCCATATTTTAATTTTGAAATTTATCTTCATGTAATTTTCAAATTAATATACACAATAACTCACTTTGGGCAAGTGATTGTATATACTAATTTATCAATAAGTAACTTCAATAATTTACAAACTTTAACAATTTGTAACTAATATTCCATTTAATCAATGCCCAAAAATTCATCAAACAACATGAAGCACTTTACGACATGTGCTTCCCAAGATCATATTGCATTTATCAATCAACAATTTTTGCCACAATTTTATGTGCCTATTTCTACAATTAAGCATATAAGATTATCTAGTTAAACTCAAGCAAGAAAGTATAGATAATCTATGTTAAATTAGGAAAAGTGAATAGTGTCATCCTATTCCTCATACCCTATAATAAATTTCCATAAATTAAAAATTGGAAATATAGGCACAATATTTTTTTATGGAATTAAATATGAACAATAATAAATTATGCCAAAAATTAAAATTAACCATATCAAAAAATCATAAATTAAAAATTAGGCATATTAAAAAAAAATTGAAACAAAACGGGCCATGGAGGACACTATACTTGCCCCCATGCACCATTCTGTGCACGTGGATCTAACAGCTTGGCTACACTGCATCAACAAGCCTTGCTGATATCAAGGCAAGCTAGTGGAGAACGTTATAATTCATTCAAGATCTTGCACTTCGAAAATGATGGAGGCAAACACATGGAGGAAGGCAATCCTACACTAGCTATAGGCACATGAGCATGACAACTGAAATTTACAATGTCCAAAGGAGAAGTGAGGGCAACTCATAATCCGTTATCTCAAGTGCTTATTCAAATTAGCTGAATCTCATTAATGCCAATCAATAGAGAGACTCGAAACTAAACTAATTTGATAGCCTGATAGAGAGATGATGGTAACAATGAAAGATAAAGGGAGCTGAGCTCGTCAATGCACATGAATAAATTTACTAATGCAATATAACACTTATTATTACTACATAATACTATTTTCTCTACAGTATTATGTTATACTAATGTGCATATTGTTGATGAAAAGTGTTCATAATGTAATACGCAAGAAAATATTTAGATATTTTAACTTTTGTGTTCCTTAGTTGAGCCACAATGTCCCTCATCTTCATGAAGTGCTCATACACATCTCTAACACTAATAAGCTTCAACGATGAAAACGTCATATTTAAGGTCATGGCATGCACCTTTTCTAAAGTTTCAAATTACACATCAATAGCCTTTAGTAATGCTTTGGCATTGAAATGCTAATATCGATAGGAGCAGGTGGTTCATTTTTCCGAATAACATAATCAATGTCAAAACACTCCAGTTGAGGAGGAATTAATTCCTTCCAAACTTTATTACTACCACCATTTAACTTAGGAACATTGATATAAAAAATATTCATATGGGGTAAAAATGCATAATATTAAATCATGCATATGTCACAAAATTTGAGTGAAAATTTACATAAATATGTAAAACATGTCACAAAATATGAATCAAATGACACCAAAAACTATCTATGGCTTAGGTCTTTAATATAAATATATTCATAATTAACTTATGAAGAAACTATCATAACAAATTCATTTTCTTAATCCCTATTAGTAATTAAGAAAAATATATGATATTGCATCCTAATTAATCATATCAATATTGTTGGAGAATATTCCTATGAAATTTTGATTATCACCAAACTATCTTTAGTTTTAACATTTACAGTGACGCGTATAGATGGTGAAATTGATTAATCATTATCAATGATCCTACACATTAGCAAGGACGAGACTCTAGTGGTTGACATATAGGAAAACATGTACCAATGAGGACATATGTTGGATGGACCGCACAAGCTAGTGATCTTGGAAGTCCTTAATATTGATGAAGATGTAAAGATCATTGATCCTAACACTACATATCTTCAGTTGATATCATCATTAAATATGGTCAACTGGGTCATTTACAATCTACACAAAAGATAGTATGTGTTAGATTGAGATAGTGATGTATCGGATTTGAAGATAGTGAGATACACACTAGAAGAAGACTACTGATGGTACAAAATATATTTGTTACAAATGCTTGGGGTTTACATCATGAGCATTAGAGATGTGTTCGAGTAGTTATGATAAGTGTAACAAAAGACAAGACAAACATTGATAGGAGTAGTTTGACTAGTTTAGGGAAATGAGCTAGTGCTGGTGAGTGATGAGGAGCCATTCTGCTATTAGCAATAGTAATACCAACGGCTACTTCGTAGAGTTGATTTGTAAATAGTCATCTAAAGGTTATGTCTATATATATCCAATCCAAGAGAAGTATTGAGGTTAGGGAGTGAACTAAACAAACCGAGTCTTAGCTTTTGAGTCTTCTTTTTTACTTCGCTTTTGTTAGCAATTGTGATACTGATTATGTCTTTATGTTGGTGCTACTAAATTGTAATAGTAAGTAGTCAAGTGTACAAGTGTGAGCGCAAGTGGTTGTATCCTAATATGTGATCTATCATGTAATAGGAACAACACTAGCTGGTTGTGACTTGCAATGTTGATTACAAATGGATTCCAGCCTAACTATGGCTGTTAGGCTTAGGAGTTGATGTAGACTTGCGGATAAAGTCTAACAACTATAAAATTCAGTGTGCTATCTCCTATCTCTTTATTACTAGTACACCTGGTTACGTTTATCTATTTATTAGCACCACTCCTAATTACATTATCTCTTATTGGCAGCACTCATGATGACTTGGTATACCATGAAAGTTCACCGAGAATTCGAGGGGAGGGGCGAGGGTGGGACACTGTGAGGTGGATAGTTATCCAGGTTGTATCTTCACTCAATTTATTCACTCCATCTAGGTTGTATTGTTAGTCCCAATAATCGATATCAAAGCCTTATTGCTTGTTTTTAGAAGTGTTATACTTCTTATAATAAAAAGCTTGTTATCGCTAACTTGTTTTAAAATTTTTCTTTTTATTGAGGATTCATTTTTTAAACTCAAGATTTCTGAAATTGCTTTTTAACTTTTAAATCCGACCAAAAAAAAAATTTAAAAGATTTCTTTATTTTAATTCGTAGTCTACCGGATTTGCATTTCACAAGAGGATCTTCCACTCTTTCAAATTTCATGAACGCTCTGTCTTGGCTTTAAAGGAATTTTTTTGATTACTTTGATTATGTTCTTTGGATAGCAAATTTTCCAAATCCAAATAGGTAATCTTACTTTCTAGTAATGTTGCTTATGAGGATTCTTCTTAACAAACGAATTTGTTTAAACTCAGATTCCTATGATCATCTTGTTCATTTCTTATCCCATACGATCTCACTACAAGTAAAAGGAATGCAATCCTCGGAAATGGGGAAAAAATGAGATGACTCGCTCTAAATTCAAGAGCAATACATTTCTTGCATTATGGTTTATCTGATATTGAGTTTGGCAAAATTTCTTCTTGTAGCCGAGCAAAGGAAATTTGGAGTACGCTTGAAGTCACCTCTGAGGAGACCACAAAAGTCAAAGGAGCAGATACTAGTATCTTAATTGGTGATTGTGAGATATCCAAGATGAGCCAAATGAAGATATCAAAGGATAAATCATGCGCTATAGTGCCATTTAAATTAACTTACTGGACATGGCAAGATGTACACAAAGGAGGAACATTCAAGCAAGATTCTTGGAGCACTAGCACAATAATGTTCATGCGAAGATCATCAAATCAATGAAGACTCAGAGACTTCAACTCTTGACATCGGATAAGCTTATTGGAATCCTTACACCTTAAGAAATCAAATCCAACAATGAGCCGAGAAAATCCAAAGGTAAAAATCTATTGCATATATAGCTAACACTCTTTATGTAGACTTTGAAAGATCGTCCTCCAGTGATAATGGTGACGATGAGGAGGATATAGCATCATTGATTTGAGAACATCAAAGGTTCTTGAAAGAGAAGATGATATCAAACGGCAAGATAATCATGCATCCAAAGCTCAAAAAGAAGAAAAGTTGGAAAAAAAAATGTACACTTTGCAGGACGTTATCGAAATATCATTGAACACTTCTCATTGGCAATACATTATATGATAAGAGAAGTAACACATGCATATGATATCCTTGGAAAATGCTTTGAAAAGTTTCTATCTTTCATTTACATTTTCTGTCATTAAGCAATAAGCAGTATCGATGGCAGACCTTACACCAGAAGAGAACGAGGGGGAAGATAAATTCATCTAAAAGTACAGAGTTTGACTAGTCGAGGATTAAAGTTCAGTATCTAAGGTTTTGAGGCATTTATCTCTCCTAATTTACACTGGTAAGGTCGACGTTTATTGATATATCTGAGCGCCCTTCTTCCACATGATTAGCAAGTTGTTCCGCAGATGGTGGACCTTGCTCATTGGTTGAAATGTAATCAATTTGGCTAGAGCCGCTTGACGGACTTGGGGGGAAGTTAGTATTTTCTGCGGTTTCAACAACTGCAATTTCATTGGCCCCATCAACCGTACTACTATCTCCAAATCTGCCTTTCCTAAAAGTAGGGGAATTGAGGTCTCTTTGGTAAAACCTTCTTCCCAATGCGCCAATTTTCTCCCA
>CM026413.1:5065626-5198459 GCA_014858505.1 Corymbia citriodora subsp. variegata
GAAAAACAAGCGAGCCTGCAAAAACCCTAGATTAATGGTTCACAAGTCCGGTCGTTTGTTGTCTGTTGTAGTTTATTTTGTTTGAACTTGTTGCAGGAAATCTTGGATATCATTTTCTTTCTCTTACGTATGAGAAAATACCACATAATCTAATACTCCGAATTAAACATGTAAATCCACATGTTTATTGTAGGTTAAATCTATATACTATACAGAGCTAACAACTGTTCTATTTTTGAATCCTCTTTGCTTGGCAAACAGGAAATGACCAATATCATGGTGGAATCCACCAAGAGAATGCTAACAAAGTGGGTTGATCTCACAAGCTCTGGCCATGCAGAAGTTGATGTGGAATGCGAGATTACGGCAACTTCCGGGCAAATCATTGCTCAATCGAGCTTTGGCATAAGCCCCCCAGAATGCACCAAAGTTCTTGAAAAGTTAAGAGCACTACAAGTTGCTCTCTTCAAGTCGGACCGCTGTGTGGGGGTACCCTACAACAACTTCATGTACCCTAAGCATACCCTAGAGGCCAAAAGGCTTGGGAATGAAATTGATGATCTCGTAATGTCCTTCATAATGAAGCGGAGGAAGAGTGTGGACACCGGGAATGAGTCCAGGGATTTACTCGGGGTGTTGATCCAAGAAAGTCACGCTGAAGATAACAAAAGGCAGAGGAAGAAGTTAGCTACAAGAGAACTCGTGGACGAATGCAAGACGTTTGTCTTTGGGGGCCATGAAACAACAGCGTTGGCGCTCACCTGGACGCTGTTTCTCCTGGCATTATATCCAGAGTGGCAGAAGCAATTGAGAGAAGAGATTGAAGAAGTAGTAGGAGATAAGGAGTTCGAAGTCGCCATGCTTGCTGGACTTAAGAAGGTAAAGAGTTACTTACATACTGAGCACTTTAAGAAAGGATAAGTTTTAGCTGCTGCCGGGCAACCGCATTAAATTATTTAAAAAATTTAATATCACCATAGGCCATGATGTCTAGAAGCAGATGTATTCTCCAGAGAGGGAAAGATGAGGTTTGATTGTCAAAGATAATTTATCATGTGAGAGAATAAAGGACCGTGCTTTTGATAGATTAATTGCAATTAAAGTAATTTAGAGACATAAGAAAATACCATATTTTTAGGCAGCAATAGTGATACTCCTTTGTGCCTTCAGCTATATTTCAACCTTTAGGAATTATCTCTTGGGTTCTACCTGTGTTGGTTATATAGGTGATTGCAAAGACAATATAGGTAATTTACGTCTTTGAATTGCATGTGTATGATTTGATAGACTTGAGTGCGAGTATTTCTCAAGGTAGAAATCTTATTAGCCTTCAAGTTAGGGTTTATTGTTCCTTTGCTATGTGCTTAAACAATAATAGCAGTAACTTATGTTTTACTACCTTGTTATTATGTTGGTCTTTGAGGAGTATTTGATGGTTTTTGTCTCGATATAAGATTGACCGGTCCTGCTTTGGATTTTATCTTGATACTAACTTTTACTATTCGTAGTAGGGTCAAGACATATGGCAAACGTGGGGGAACATCTCACACACTTGTTTTGATAGACTAATGATTGACTCAATCAAACTTTAGGAAATAATTTAATTGAAGCTCCCCAGAAATGTCTGAAATGTCGCATGTTCTCCATCTTATCTTTGGCTTTCTCTTACTGATAAACTGGATCCATTTGAAAAATGAAAAAATATTTGGAATTTTAGATTTATTACATTGCATAACAAATCTACTTAGAGATTGTACACAATATCTTTGTGGCAATAGCAAAAGCTTAAGTACCTTCTCTTTTGAATTTTGGTCAACAATATACCACTAATTTTAAAGATTATGACAGAGAAGATAACATGGATTCTCTACATGATTTCGTTGACCTCGCGATTGCCTAGTGGAATTATCAAATGTGGCACTCGCATTTGTGGGAGATATCTTGTGGCTTATAAACAGTTTATTAAATCACGACCATTCAAAGTACCTTCATGCAATTGGACTTGCTTGAATCTCTAAGAATCGCCTCTGATCTAAAGGACTCAAAAACATGGGAAACAAGTCTAGGCCAGTTGAAGGGCTAACCCGGATCCCAGCATGCATGTAACTTTTGTTCATTTGCTACTGATTAGTTATTGTGTCCAGGTTTGATTATGACGAGCTTACCCTGATTTAATACGACTGCAAAGAGATGCTTGCTTGACTGAGATCATTAGTAAAAAAAACAGGAGAAAAATGCTTGACTAAATCTTGATTAACCTGTCATTGCAGATGGGAATGGTGATGAATGAGGTTTTACGCCTATATAGTCCAGCCCCGAATGTACAAAGGCAAGCAAGGGGAGACATTTGTGTCAATGACGTGATGATTCCCGACGGAACAAACATATGGATTGATGTTGTGTCCATGCACCACGACCCAACTTTATGGGGCGATGACGTGAATGAGTTCAAGCCGGAGAGGTTTGACGGCGACAGCCAAGGGGGATGCAAGCACAAGATGGGCTTTTTGCCATTTGGGTTCGGAGGGCGAATGTGCATCGGCCGAAACTTGATGATGATGGAATACAAGATTGTTCTATCCTTAATCCTCTCCAGGTTTTCATTTTCTCTCTCGCCAAATTACTGTCATTCTCCTACAATAATGCTCTCTCTTAGACCAGCTTGTGGATTGCCCCTGATCGTGCAACCTCTTTAGACAAGGAAGATCATTCCTCACGGGAGATTTGCATTTATTCTGTCAAGTAAGCAGCTCTTATAATATATGGAGTCGTCGGACCTAAATAAGTCCTTAATATCTCTTGAAACGAGGAAGGTCATTCCTTATGAGACATTTGAGTTTATTCCATGGAATAAACATCTCTTGTAATATATGGAGTCGTGACAATGCACTGGAGGTGCAAATATATATGTTGCGTGCTAATAAACGACCAATTTGAGACTTTGTGTGTTCGATCGCATTTAGCTGCCCCATATCCAAAATGGAGGAGACACAATGACCCCCACTAGTTGCAGTGGAAGGCTACACCCCATGGTTGGATATTGCCAAACCCAAAAAGGAATAATCACGGGTAAAAAATTAGAAACTTTTGAAGCCGCATGAAAAGTGCCCGTGTTAAATTTGGATTTTTCTCAACAAGTTTGTGTTTATGTTTTCATGTTGTGACATATATAACATCCCCCAATAGAATTTGGCGAGATCATTGAAATTCATGAAATTTTAAGTTTGAAATTCACTTTAGCGCAACCTCCTAAGGTTATATCGTAGAGAGCAATTTATTGCAAATTCCCATCTCAAGATGGATAGACCAGCCTTCACGAATGGGTAGATGTGGACTTTTGATTTAATACGCAAAACCTACCTTAGCTATGCTATTGCTAACACTCGACCAACAAAGTATAATTCAAGAGCCCAGTCAATGTCCACAGTGGGAACCTAGTGTCGAGGCAAGTTGATAGTGTAAAGTGCTCATGATTAGATGGGCAATTGGGAGCACAAAGTCATGATAAGCAAAAAGCCCATAACAATGAGGAAATATCCATCATTTGGAAAATAAGCACGTCAGCCCACACGATGGAACACAGAGACTTTTGCAATGTTAAAGGGCACGCTCATGGAGAATTCCAACTTAATATCCTTTGGAAAGATACCATCTTTCATGATATAAACACCGAATAATCTGTGTAACATAATAGTACAAAAACAAATGTTACATATGAAACTAGTAGATTTATATTTTATAAAAAGAATGTAAACCGAAAATTATAAACACCAATCTTGTGGATTAGACACTTTATTTGCCTACACACTTCGCTACTGAATATGTAAAACTAAAGCATCCTCAAAACAATGGCAAGCATGCTAAAAATCGTACATATATCCATTCTTTCTAATATCTTAATAGGTGATTCCATCCAATCTCCTCGAGCAGAGTGGGATTTAGTTTAAACAAGAAAACCGAAATTCTGAAAATGTACCCATGACATTGTTATGATATATTCTTCGCGTTGAGATGATCTCAAAAAGCATTATTTCAATCGAACACCACTCTCTAAGGAGAAGGCGCAAAATGATAATAACAAATATTTTAAGTCGGCCAAAATGCCACTTTTCAATGAAAGGTAGTTAGAGAAGACGGCAAAACAAGCCCGTTAGCGACTTTATGGTAAAAAAGAAAGGACGGAAAAAGTAAACTCGTCAGTAGAGGTGTTAATATGGGTCATAAACTCATATAATGACTCACTATGACTCACTTTTTGTTAAATGGGTTAAATATGGGTTAAGTGAAAGTTAAATATTGTTCAAATATAGGTCAAGTATAAGTTAAATATGGGTCAAGTGAAAGTTAAATATGAGTCAAATATGGGTTAAGGGTAAACCCATTATCTCTCTCCTTCCATCATCTCCTCTATGCGTTCTCGACCTCCGTTGCCAATCTCGCCATCACGCCGCCATCACCATCATCGATCTTGAGCTTGCCATCGCCGACTGGAGCTTCGCTTAGATTTGGGCAGGCAAGCCGCAATAGAGCTTCGACTGATGAGCCCTAAGCTCGCTAATCGGAGCTCGACCTAGATCTAGACAGGCGAGCCGTGAGATCATCGGCCTTGGCCGAGCTGCGGCTCGTCTGAATCTAGGGAGGCGAGCCCCAAACTCGCTAGCCGTAACAAAGTTCACGGCTCGCCTGAATCTAAGTAGGCGAGCCCCGAACTCGCTAGCCGCAACAAATTTCGTGGCGAGCCTCAAACTCACTAGCCACATCAAAGTTCGTGGCTTGCCAGATCCGAGCGAACTCGAGCTTGACCACTGTTAGTGACCTCGGTGGAGCCTAGATCGGCCGAACCTCAAGTTCGTCAGCTTTGGTTGAGTTCGGGCTTGCTAGCCTGCGTCTTGGCAAGTCACTGTCGGGCGACACCAGTAGAGGAAAAGGGGGAAGAAGAAGGAAGAAGAAAGAAAAGAGAAAAGAAAAGAAAGGGAAAAGAAAAAGAAAGAAAAAAGAAAAGAAAAGAATAAAAAATTCAATTTTTAAAAAATAATTAAAAAATTATTTTTTTAAAATTATTTTCCAAAAACTATTTCAATTTAGAGGTATCCGTATTTTTATATATGAAAATTTTAAAGTGGACTAAATAAGTATGAGTAGATTTTCTTAAATTAAGTTAAAATATTAATGTGTTAGTAATATGGGTCGGGTATGGGTCAGGTATGAATTGGGTTGGATATGGGTCATCAAAATTATATTGCATAAAAATGAGTCAAAACGGGTTAAATTGGTCGATATGATTCAGATCATTTTCGACCCGACCTAAACCCGACCCGACCCACCCATTTGACACCCTTACTCGTCAGAGCTCCTTCCCATAAAACTAAAAATAGAATAACGGAAGGATGGCATGAGACTAACTTTGATAAGCGAATTTCTTTCATAACTACACACTACAGGTGCACAGGTACACTTGTATGCATACATGAGAACTTAACTTGAGGTTCTGTCAAATACACAGCATGACATCAGTAGCGAGAGTGGGAAATGAAAGCAGGTTAAAAAACTAGAGGAAGAACACGGTAGGAAGACTAGTGCAACTAATGCAAGGAGAAGAAAATATAACAAAATAAGAAGCATCTCAACTGGGGAAAAACTACAAATTTGATTCTAGAGTAAGTAGGTAATGCTACCAAACAAAGTAGCTCAGTACTGTTTCCAGCCTTCCACAATGTTTCTTACGGATGACCAAGAGAGTATCCGATTTTGAGGACTTGGTACGATGCAGAATTGTCATCTCTATATGAGGATCTATTACTCAAGGATCCATCGTGCTGCTACAAGACTCATCAAGAAATGGTGGGCTTGAATATTAATTAAGTGACACTTTTTCTCTTGACGGCGAATAGAATGTGAACGAGAGAAGACTGATTTTGGGCCTGAATTTGGGCTGACATCATCATCGTAGAGATATAAGCCCAAATTAGATTCGGCCTGTCAATATGCCAACAAAATTCCATTTTATATGCTGCGTCGTTGACGTTCTTGAAACCCTTTTCGACACTTCAAGCCTCATTTATCCTTCAAACTAAATTAAATTTGTTTGAGAATTATGAAGATTCAGCTTAGCTAGTAAAAGTCCTAATCTACTAATTAGATTCTTGTCAACTATAGAAAATGAAGAGGACATACACGTGGGATAATTACCTAAAAAGTTATAAACTTATTGCATTTGTGCTAATTCAATTTTAAATATTTCAATTTGGTTAATTTATTCATAAAATTTTTGACAATTTGCAAATGTAGTCCATCCTGTCAATTTTGGTTAGAAATTATTGACATGGACGTTAGTTTTCCGATGTTGCATGATTGGCATTAACTACATAATTTTTTTAATATTTTGATTTTGATTCATTTATTTTTCCTTTATTTTTTCTATTCTTTTTTTATTTTCTTCTCTTTTCCTTCTTTTCTTTTGTTTCACTTTCACTGTGACTGGCAAAAGTCACGAAGCCCTCATTGACGCTAGTGAGTGTTGCGGCCCTTGCTTAGCTTCACCTAGATCTAGGCAAGGTCTCACTAGCCATGGGCAAAGGTGGCCTCACCTATACCGTTGTAGCCAGGGGTGAGGCTGGGCAAAGGCTTCACGGCCTTTGCTGGAGCTCATCAACCACAATGAAACCAGAGAGTTTAGGGTCGGGGACTTGATTACGTTAGTCATACAACTAACGCTCTTGGGGTACCTAACTTAATTGTATATTAATAAGGTCATGGTAATTTCTTCGAGAGGCCTAAGTCTATCATAACCGTTCTAAGATAAAGAAAGAAGATCCAAAATATCATTGCAAAATAAAGTGTAGGAATAATCCTAATAACGTAAATCAAACAAACCTATTTTAGAGCTCTAAAGGCTTATTCAATTAGATGTTTTCCCTTTTTAGGAATTTTTTTTGCATTTTTTCTGATTTTTCTGAATTTTTTGAATTTTTGAATTTTTTAAAATGTTTTTAAATATTTTCGAATTTTCTAAAATTAAACAAAACAAACTTTCAAAATTTTTGATATTTTTTGACATTTCTGAAAATTTTTTAAAAACGCATTTATTAATGTTTTTGGAATTTTCTAATTTTTCTATTTTTCTAATTTTATTTTTTTGAAATTTTTGAATATTCGAAAAAAGAAAGAAAAATAAAATAAAATAAAAATAAACTTTTAAAACCTTTCTGAATTTTTTTTAATTTTTAATGATTTGTTCAAAAATTTTAAAGATTTTTTAAAAAGATTCTAAAGATTTTTTTTCGATTTTCTGAATTTTTAGAATTTTTAGAATTTTTGAAATTTTTTTTATTTAAAAAAAAGGGTAATTCGGACCGGGTCGGGAGACCTGGCCCTACTAAACCGACCCGGATCCTATCGGTCCGGTCCGGACTAGCGACCGGGCTGGCCGAACGGCCCGGTTGAAATTTTTTTTAAAATGGTCCATTTATAAAAGAAAATTAAAACGGCCCATTTAACCCATTTACAAAAATCCGGCCGAACTCTCAGTCTTGGCCCATTCGAAAATTGCTCAGCCCGGCCCCCTTCCTTTTCTATTTTCGGCCTTTTTTTTCGATTTTTTTGTTTTTCCTATTTTTTTAATTCTTTTTTTCTTCACTTTTTGTCATTTGCTTGTTTTGTCTTCTTCTGCTGCAGATTCCTCCATGCAGCATCGTCTTCTTCAACCTCCCGAAAGTCGATTTTTTCATGCATTTCACGCCTGATTCTTCACCGCAGCCGAAAACATCAACGCCACCCGTTTGGTCGTCGACCACCTCTACAGAAACCTCATGACTGTCGTATTTGGCCGTCACAAAACCAAACGATGCCGGCCTATCGCCGGCCGTCCGCTCCGTCGACCCAAAAGTGAAAAATGAAATAAAAGAAACAACGGACATAGCACAAAAAACACAACAAAATACAAGGAAAGCATGGAAGAAGACATGGATCGACAATTTATGAACAAACACACATTAAACGGGACTACTTGGGACAGATCCGACTATGAGAGTTTAGAAGTTTCATTCAGGAATTTCATCGAACACATGGTATGCGATTCATGAGCTCAAATTCTGGGTCTGAACCGGAAACATTCCTCAGTCTAAACATGATATCTTAATCTCAATGCTATCAAAAATCACCATGAAAGTGTTCCGAATATGTTTCAAGATAGCATCGACTCCGTTCGGCCACATCATGTCATAAGGGTGAAACAAAATTACGTGTCAACGGGAGGCCTACCTGGCTGAAGCAAAGAGATATGGTCAGCTCTACGCAAATGATCTGGGCTCGTCTTTAAAACACTCGAAGCTGGCTTCAATGAGCTTTTGTTGTTGTGCAGAAAAGATCGATGAAAGGCGACGATCGGCGGCGAAGTCCGAGAACAACGGCTACCTTCAACGGTAGTGTACTGCTCCTCCTCTCTTCTTTTCCCTTTATCTTTTCTTCTCAAAAACCGGCGTTTTTTAGAAAAACACTGCTCCCCCTCGTTCTCCTGCGTTTTTTTTAAAAACCAGAAAAATCTCTCTCCCCTCACGTTATTGTTTGAGGAAGTACAAGGCAAAGGCAGGAATTGCTAGATCAATCGAAGATAACCACATCAAGCAGTCCAGGAGGAGGCTTGCTGGGTTCTTCTCCGAAAACCGGACAACCTTCGAGTTTTGCAAGTCGTCGATCGCTCTGGACAGCAACAAAGGCGTTAAGGACTACGCCCAGAACTTGCCCATATCTGACCAGCCAGCCTCCTTCGTCTAACCAGAACCTCTGCTCCTCCTTATGCTCTCTAGCTTCTGCGTTTTCTGCTCTCACTCCGTTCTCTCGGCTGAGCCCTTCGAGACCAAATACCTCCTCCGCTGCCCTCTCTTTTTCGCTGCTTTTCTGCTTTGACCCTCGCAGTCCTCCTTGCTCTCGGTTTCTTCTTCTGCTATCTCCCCCGAAAAACCAGAACCACAGCTCCCTCTCAGTCGCAAGCACCGCTCCTGCAGCCAGCACTGCCCCTTCGCCAATGCTGGATCTCTTCTTCGTCACTTTTCTTTCTCTCTTCTTTTTTTTTTTTGGCGCGCTGCCTCTCCTTCTGCTCAAAAACCAGAGAATCGCCCCTGCGTCCAGAACCGCTCTCTCGCTGCTCGCCACCAGAAAAACCCAGCCCCTTTCTTCTCGGTTCTCACCAGCATCCCCCGTCTGATTCTCTCTTCTGTCCGAAAATCCTCCACCGGCCTCCCGCTCTCCCTCTGCTCGTCGATCCTCTTGTCTGCTGCCCTAACGGAATTCTCTGCCTTCCACTGGCCGCGTGACAGCGCAGCAAGGGAAGATTCCCTTGCTGGCGTCACGCGGTGAGTGTAGAAGGTGAATGAAGGGAAAAGGGCCCTGGCCTCTTCTGTCTCTTCTTACTCCGTGCTGTGCGTGTGGGGTGAGTGTAGAAGGTGAATGAAGGGAAAAGGGCCCTGGCCTCTTCTGTCTCTTCTTATTCTCTTTTTAAAATTTTGACGGGCCGAAAGAAAGATAACAAAAATGGGCCAGGTGAGAAATAAAAAGAGACGGGCCAAAAAGAAACAAAAGGGAATAGGCCCAGGGAGAGATTGTATTAGGGCCGAAACTTTGTGAAAAAAGAGTGGGCCGGAATATGCCGGCCCAGCCTGATTTTTTTTTCGAATTTTTTTTATCTTTTCTATGAATTAATACGTATTTATATAAGCAAAATAAATGGACATTTAAAGCAAAATAAACAAAAATTCGAATGTCAACAGACTACAACTAGCCATCTTGAACGAACATGTCTAATCGATCTCTAGTGTTCCCCAAGAAGAAACTACTTTTGGATGAACATATTTTTTAATCACTCATCGTATGCCATCTTGTTGACACCTAAATTTTGACGATTTTTTTTTAGTATTTATTAATTATATTGAAAAATTAGAGATTAGTTTCTAATTCCTTAACAAAAATTTCTTTCATTACAATTGCATTGCATATAGGCATTAGGAGCATTTGCATCACTGGTTTTAAAATTAAAAAATTAAAAAAATAATTAAAAAGAAAAAATTAATTAATTAAAAAGTAGGCCGGGCCAACGCTGGGCCCGCCCGGCCCCCCATGCGGCCCTTTCCGTTTCCTCGCACGGGCTCGGCCCATTTCCCTTTTTTTCTTCTCCCTTTTGTTTCGGCTCGGCCCACCCGTCTCCTCCTTCTTTTCTTCCACGCGCGGAAAAGCAGCATGGAAGCAAAGCAGAAGCGGCAGCAGGTCAGCAGAGAAACAGCAGGAAGTCAGCAGCAAAAACTCAGAGCAGAAGGCAGCAGGAGCGAAGTGAGAAAAAGAAAGAAAGAGTAGAGAACACCAAAAAAAAAGAAAAAGAAAGGAGCTCGAGAGGGAGAGGGAGCGACAAGAGGGGCGGCTTCTTCAGGTGGGTCTTCCTCGGCTGGAACCGAGAGAGAGCGAAGATAGACCGAAAGAGAGGGAAAGACCGAGACAGAGGGGAGGCTCGAGTGAACAAGAGAGAGCCCGCCGCGTTTCAAACGCGACCGACGAGCAGCCGACGCAGCTTCTTCCACTTCGCCGAAGCTCCTAGAGCCCAGAGGAAGGTTCCGAGAAGGAGGGGGAGCTCGAGAGGGGAACTCCGAGCGACGAATGGAGGGACCCTTAGCGGCGCACTTGACGACCTCCCCGGCGACGTCCTCGGGCTGACCAGGTAAGTTCGGCTCCGCCTTGCTCCATTTTAGACGCACCGGGCCGGAGCTCGCGGCCGTCCGGCTCGTGCAAGCCCCGGCCCTTGTAGCCCTTGAATTTTGTTCCCACGTTCCTGGTATGCCATGTTCGAAGACCCCTAAAGCATGTTCGAGGCTCGGTTGAGCCGGAAACCTTCGAATTTGATAGTGCCCGTTAACTGTTCGACGAAATGCCCGAGTGAGGTCTGGCGCCGATTTCGATTCGTTTGGTAGACACCGAGTCACCATTGCCGGTCTGACTTCGTGAGGGTGTCCCAGGGGTTTTTGTTTGTCCGGTCGACGAAATTTTGGCTTAGTTTAGCTGAGGGTGTCCTTAGTGTCTCGGTTTATTGTCTTCTTCGGCGACCTTCTGAAACACTGGCCGGCTAGGGGTCGTCGGCGCTGGCGTCGGTCGGACCAAACAACCGACGCCGGACGATGACATGGCGACCCCTAAAAGCCGGCACAGGCTCGTCGCGCGCGGAGGCGGGCCGGCGAAGAAGCTGCCGGAGCTTCGGTCATGCGTGAAGAAGAAGACCAAGAATAAAAAAGATTAAAGAAAAAAAAAAAGGAAAAAACAAAAAAGGGTCAAAAAATAAAAATAGGGGAAGAGGACGGGCTTCACCGCGGGCCTACTTCGGTTGGGTTGACTTGGTCACGGGCCGGTTTTCTTAGTTGGGCTAGAAAATTAGAAATCAAAATTGGGTTTTTTTAAAGAAATTCTTGTGGGCCCTTTTGTTTTGTTTTTAGTGGGCTTAGGGCCGGCCCGGCCTTTTGTAGTCCGACCTGGACCGACAGGGTCCGAGTAGATTTAGTAGGGCCGGGTTTCCTGACCCGGTCAGAATTATTTTTATTTAAAAAAATCAAAAATTCAGAAAATCATAAAAAACATTAAAAACATTAAAAAATCATAAAAAAATTTCGAAATTCAGAAACCTGAAAATTTATAAAAAAATTTCAAAATTTTTTAATTAAAAAATCAAAAAATATTAAAATATTGAAAATTCCAAAAAATTTCAAAAATCCCAAAAACTCCAAGTTTGTTTTAGAATTTCCCAAAAAACTCTAAAATAATTCTTGGACCATTTTCTCTTAAAAAATGTTGGAAAATCGTCGGTCTAGAATTGTGCTCAAACGGAGTAAGCCCTTACGGCTTTACCTTAGAATTTTAAGTATCCTCGGATATAATTGCCCTTGATTGCACGCTTATAATGCGATGATTATGATTTTTCCTTAATTTAATTAGGACTGCTATTTATTTATCTCTTGATGTCAGGTGTTTATTTTCTCTTGCAATTTATTGAATATTTTCTTTAATTGCTAATTGTTATTTTGATGATTACGCATCTGTATGATCACCTCACATGTTAGTGGTTAAGTCTAAAATCAATCCGAATTGCTTGACAAAAGTCTTTTTGAAATGAACAAAATTAGGTACCGAAATGGCATTAGTTGGTTAATTAATGTAATCAAGTCCCCGATCCTAAAATCTCTAGTTGCGTAAAAAGTGAGGCACCCTCCCATGCCTTGCTTGATTTCTAGCCGACCCCAATAGGCTAGTGGCGACTCCTCATTTAAAGATTTTCATGAACACCTAAAGTCATGCGAGGTATGAGCTTAGGAGAGCCTATATCTAATGAGGGTCCTGGACCCACCATTTGGACAATACCCTTAAACCTATTTATTTATCGATTTTTCCCCCCACGAGACGAAAAAATAGGTTGCAACACATCTTTAATCACATATCATATGCCACGTGTAGGGGAGTGATCCAACTGCTTTTCGGGCAAATAAGAAGGGGGGTGGGGGGCGTTATTACGTGTCCAAAAGAGAGAGATCGCCGTTTTTTCTATGCCGACCAATTTGACTTTGATGTCCACTTTGAAGGATTCGACTCTTAATTATATTCTGATGGACCAGAAATCATTCCTACCCAATAGGAAATTTTGGCTTCATTAGGACCATTGTGTTGTTGTGACCACCGTTCGTTGGGCTTCACTTATCGACTCTCATGTGATAAGGTCCACTCACTTCCTCGACCTTCTTGCACCGCCGCACGCACATTTAAAGAATTGTCGAATGATTTTATCTGTAATCACTGTGACTGAAAGCAATACCGACCGATTGTTGCATCTATATGAAAATGCATTTATCGTGAGAAATCTATTTACACATGAATCTTATGGAAGAACTATTTGCTTAAGGGAGAAAATGTGATTGCTTAAGAAAAACTTTGTATATTTGTTCATATCTTAACTTATGAAATTTGTATATAGTTTGCATAAGGAATAGAAAGTCCTCTTTTGAATGTGTATGAACATTATTCGAATTTAACAATAATTGCGAATATATTTATTTTCAGGGTCTACTAGTCCGATAAGACTATACAAAAGTATGTGACCAAAAAATGTTAATAAATCTTCCCAAAAATATAATCTCTCTTTTGAAAGAGGATTAGGGCACGAGGTCAAAACAAAAATATAATTGCACTGTATGTCGGCACATTAAAAAACCGTTGAATAATTTTTTGTGTAATCACCGTGACTAAAAGCAATAACAATGGATTGTTATGATTTATTTTATGGACATGTTATGTAGGTCTCAAGTAATGATCACTTTGATTGGGTCCCCTATGAAATTTCCTCCTGCGCCGCTCTCAAGCTACACCCAAAGACGTCTCAAGTGATGATCATGTTGATTCGGTCCACTATGAAATATCCTCCCATACCGCTCTCAAGCTACACCCAAAGATGGTCCATTAGTATCTAGGGAACCTTCTTTTGCGGCCAAAAAATTGAATGATCTGGACTCGTTTTGCCGGATAGAAAATTGAATGATTTGAGTAGTCGATATCTCGTATGTTACTTGCTTGATCTAATAACTTGAATCTCTTCGTCCATCGTGGATGGAGTCTAGGTAAACTTGTCATTTTCACCCTTTAGATATGCCATTTTACTCACATTGCTCTTTCACCTGAGTCACATGTGATGCTGGCTTGCGAGTCGTCTCCCTCACCTCCACAACCTCACCAGGACCCTCTCGCCGGAGCTTGGCAACCTAATGTCCCTCTGGTTTGTCAACCTCTCCGGGGCCTTCCCTGGCAGAGTCTCGAGGATGATGACCGGGCTCGTGGTCCTCGACCTGTACAACAACTTCATGTTGCCGCCGCGGCCGGAGATGATGGGACTGAAGAAGCCTCGAGTTTAAATCTTTTAATGGAAGTCAGCCAGAAGTCTTAAGAGCCTTAACTTTAAATAATTTTAAAGGAAAGATAGTGGACGTTCTACATTCTAAAGGAAGTCGGCAAGGGACTTGGCTGTCATAAGCCAATGCGCGAGAGGAAGAGGAAAAGAAAGAATAGAAGAAAGATATATCAAAAGCAAAAGAAAAAAAGGCCTTTGACGAAAATGCTCATATCGTTATGACTAGTTAGAGAGGAAAACCTTTGTTTGAGGCTGAGTTGGCTATTAGGCTTTTTATCTACAACAAAGTTCACTTTTGACAATTTTTTGAGAAAATTACCTCACTTCAAACCCCTATTTAAAAAATTTTAAGTCCATGTATGACGTTTACCCTAAGCTATTTCCATTTAAATGTCGCAGCATCATCATGTCATTTACACGATATATTTGGATCGAGATTCTTTCATTAAAGCAAATCGCTTAGAATAAACAGAATTCCTCCTCCTACCTCTTCCATTTCATGAAAGTGCAACTCGTCAAGTTCTCAATCAGAGATGCAATGGACCATTCAAATCGCGTCACTTACTCTTTCGGAGTGGTTCCTAGAATGAGTCTTCCGTCTGCCAAAATTTCAAAGGCAATCTAGGTTTGAGCTAGGGTCTCCAATAAAATAATGCAAGCATTATTTAGTGGCTTGAATTAAGGACTTGGTAAATTGTAATGATTCATCTTTTAAGTTTTTTTTTTTTTTTTTTTTATATATGTCGTTGATTTTATGAATATTTTAGTGATCTCACTTTCATTCTGGAACATAGAGGTACAGATCCCAGAAGTGTCAAAACTTGACACGGAGTGATATTTAAGTGCAAAAAGTTATAAACGGTACACTTAAGTACTAAATCAGAGCAAAATAGATCATTTAAGTGCTAACGGTGAGAAAATCTAGCCAAATTGCCACGTGTCCATTTTCCGACGACTTCATTTGCTGAAAAATCATTTTTTTTCAAAATAAAAAATTCCACGTGACAATTTTAATAAAAAAAGTGTCCTATTTTAAAAAAATTAAAATCGATTTTATTTTAAAAAAACAAAACAGAAGGGGATCGGCGAGGGCCTGCGGGCGATGGTGGGGTGGCGACGGTGGTAGCGGCGAGGGCTATGCAGCCCTCGCCGATTTCCCCTCCCTCCTTTTTTTTTTTTTTTTTTTTTTTTAAATTAATCAATTTTATAATAATTTATTTTTAAAATTTTAAATATTATTTAATTAATAATTTTTAAAATCCATGTCAGCGCAAAAACAACGTCGTTTTGCGCTGATTTTTTGTTGTTTCAATTTCCAGGGAGCCATGTAGACAAAAAAATTAATAAAAAATTGCCATGTAGGATTTTCGTCAGAGTTCCGGCAACTTGGCATTTAAGTGATCCATTTTTTTTGTAAAGTGGCACTTAAGTGTACCGTTTATAAGTTTTGGCACTTAAATGTCCCTCCGTGCCAAATTTTGACACCCTCGCTGTACTTATGCCCTGGAATACACATTAATGTTAACATCATATATCCCGGGAATTCAGTAGAGAATAGGAAATTGTTGACGAAGACCCGAGATGATTTGCAAGACGTTGCCATCGTAACTCGTCCAATACCGACCACAAATGTATGACCACAAATTAACTGCCCAGGACCCAAAAAAGAGAGAATAAGAAATCAGAATGTTCACATCCATTTCACGGCCAGCGAAAGTGGAATTTACTTCAGGGGAAAATATTTGAATAAAAGCCTAAATCTATTATACTTCTACCAAACAAATTATAAATCTTTTGACCATTTTACCAATTGAGTTCATACAATCAATTTTAACTAAGAATCGCTTACATGGACACCGTAATGTCACATAGGACTATCGGTGTTGTTGTAAATAATTTTTTTATAATTTTTCATTTTTCTTTACTTTTTTCTTTTTCTTCCTAACTTTTCCTTCTTCTTTTTCAACCAACTCTGACGCTAGCCACAGAAGAGGGCTAGCAACCCTTGCTTGCCATTGGGTGAATGCCACAACCCTAGCTTGTGGTTAGCAAGGGCTTTTTGGCCCTCGGCTAGTGACTAGTGAGGGTTGGTTGGCCCTTGCTTTGATTAGCGAGAGTTGGCCAACGACTCTCGCTGGGCTTGGAAGGAAAAAAAAGGGAAATAAAGAAACAAATAAGAAAATTTTAAAAAACATATATAAAAATTATCAATGACAACATCGATTGTGCCACAAAGGATGGGAGACGTCAATATCAATAATTTTTTGCTAAAATAGGCCAAATGAGCTCAATTGGCAAAACGTAAAAATGTATAAGACTTAGTTAGCACAATTGAAAAGTTTGTGACTTGATTGACATGAATGTAATAGGTTTAAGATTTTTTTGACAATTTTTTCCCAGCAAATGCGCATGCTCATGCAAACGATTTTCAATAGAAAGGACAATGATGAATTGATGAAATATGCCTCTTCTAATGAGCACTGATAAACAATCGAGAGTGTTGAAATATCCAATATCGCTTGCTTACGCATTGTATGCACTTTTCTTTATATACATATAGCCTCCCTCCACATGTTGACTTAAAATTTTGGACCGAACATTCTTATAAAAAGGATGAAATTGAGAAGGCATGAAATCGAGACATATAAACTAACTTACGCGATTTGATCTCCGTTGTACATCCGCGGTTGAAGTGTATTGTAATATACGTGAATCGACATGCATTCGTTCAAGGCTTCCTAGTAGTCACTCACGAACTTGGGGAAGGATATCAATAAATTGTTGTCCATACGTGAGAGTGGCAGCGAACCAACCATGTGCTGTTGGTGACGAGACCGCCATGCGGCAGTCAAAAGAGGGCATTACGGAGAGAGAGAGTGTCATTTCGAGTTTTGCGGCTATGTAGACGTCCACACGAGAGCTATAGCGACGTGAATGGACTTGATATCTAAGTAAAATCTAATAAAATCAAGTAGGAATAGGAAAATGAGCACGAGCAGTTCCACGGCTCTACCAGTACTCCAGTCCTGTAAGCGAGACACCATAAGAAATACACTGCAGCACACCAAGTCTACTTTACCTTCGGCTGCTTCCCTGGTCAACATTCCAACATGCTTTAGTTAGAAACCTTAAAAAGCCACTCATCTATATAACACCTACTCACATCCTCCTTCATCTTGAATTATTTCACCGATCTTCCCAAATCACACACACGCACGCAGAGATGAGGCACCATATGCAGTCATATGGCGGTCTGTCTTCAATTATGGAAGTGTTGATCCTAATCCTCTTCATGGTTCTTGTGAGACTGTCAATCGCCTGGTGGATTTTGCCACTCCTAGCTCAAAGGAAGCTGAGGAAAAAAGGGTTTGGGGGTCCAACCCCAAGCTTTCCTCTAGGGAATATCATGGAGATGAAAATGAGGAGAAATGTTTCCGAGGCATCTTCTTTGAAGCAGCTGATAACTCATGATATTCATTGCACAGTGTTTCCTTACTTTGCTGAGTGGCAAAAGTTGCATGGTGAGTCATCTGGATCTTATTAAAAATCGGGTGTCCATTCCCAATATACCTAGATCAATTCTAGAAGATCGACCTAATCTTCAGTGATCACCTACTGGTGTGATGATAAGGCAATAAACCCTTGAAGACAATTATATCATATGTTAATTTCTAAATTTTCAAATCCTTTAGCCCTAGAATGTGAATTTCTATGAGAGAAAAAAAGTGAGAATTGTTTTCATGATTATCAATGCATAATATTATTCATATAAAAACTATTTGGTGTTCCGTTTTGTTGATTGAGAGTCATTGGGTGAAAAGATAATTTACAAAAGT
This sequence comes from Corymbia citriodora subsp. variegata, assembly GCA_014858505.1. Taxonomy (NCBI): domain Eukaryota; kingdom Viridiplantae; phylum Streptophyta; class Magnoliopsida; order Myrtales; family Myrtaceae; genus Corymbia; species Corymbia citriodora. Next base: position 5,083,384 of record CM026413.1, read on the forward strand.
TTACTAGACACATAGCTGATCGATTTTTAGGATTGGTGACTTTTAGGAATTCGCAAGAGTTACAATATGCAGAGAGATATACGCCATGGCATATGGACACATCTCTTCATTTAGGCATAGCAAGATAATCTTGATCTCTCTATATATCTATCGATTCATCATTGATCAAGAGGATTAACCTCTCGATGTTAGTGAAATTTTCAAGTTGCCATGGGTTTTAGCCATGCCGACAACCCATGACGACGGTATTGCATCAACAGCCATCAATCCCAGACATATATGTATTGTATTGCAATTCTACTTTTCTAGGGTTCCTCCAACATATGTGTAAAGAAGCAAGAATGATCACACTAACAAGTTTTATTCTGGATCTTGTGGATATCAGGGAAGGTGTTCATCTACTGGCTAGGCACTGAGCCGTTTCTCTACATTGCAGACCCCGAATTTCTTAAAAAGATGTCTGTCATGGTTCATGATAAAAATTGGGGAAAGCCCAGTGTGTTCAAATTGGACAGGAAGCCAATGTTTGGTAATGGTCTTCTAATGACCGAAGGTGATGAGTGGTTTCAACGCAGACACATCATAACTCCAGCATTTTCTTTTTCCAGTCTCAAGGTTCCTGCAGCTCTCTCTCCAACAAAATATTTTCACAGCTTATTATTTTGATTTTCTCTAGAAATATATCTACTATTGTTCATGCACTTTGCTATAGTGATTGAGGCATTAATATTAGGGGTGTCAAAAAGACCCGAGCCGACCCAACCCGGCCTGGGCCGACCCGACCCGACCCTAAACTTAGGGTATTTTCCGATACCGGCTCCATACTCGGATCCGACCCGAAAATACCCTAAATTTAGGGTCGGGTCGGGTCAAAACGGGTCGCACACAAGCCTTTTTGACACTGGTACCGTTCGTGCGTTTTGGTCCTCATCCGTTGAGGGAAAATGGTAAAGTAAGATAAAATAAACAAAAGAAAATAAGTTTTTATCTCTCTCTGTACGTTTTGGCTCTCAACTCTGTAGAGTTTTTGAGCTAAACAAGAAATTAAAACCAAACTTGTAAAGGGTCATACTTTGGCCCGACCCGACCCGACCCTTTTGTTTGGGTCTAATGCGTTTCGGGTCGGGTCGGGTCAGGCCAAAGCATGACCCTATAGGATTAGGGTTGGGTCGGGTAACATCAAAACCCGACCCGACCCGACCCATTGACACCCCTACCCTAAATGGTATTCCCGAAGGAGCATTGATTAGGCCTCTACTGTGACTCAACAACTAATCATTGTCAGGCTACCAAAAGACCACGGCACAACTCCAAGGGATTGGTAGTCTTATGGTAGTGCCAGGCTTTCCTCCTAATGTGACCATGCAACACAACTATCAATCAATTCATTTTTTCTTTTCTCTATCGTCAATGCAAATATGGTTTGTGCTCATGCGACATGCTATTGTAATTAACACACGTATAATGCAATGCGATAATAACCAATGGTCACATAAACTTGCACAATTCAACAATTCCAAATATAGTCATCAAACAACAGCTCAAGTCATAATCTGACAATTAATTCCAACCAATTCACATCACAACACTTGCATACATTTCCAAAATAATTATCACCCTCAACTATTCTCGTAACAGTCATCACTTAACAAGAACTCGTCCACAATCGACACTTCGATAATTAGCCACGTGCCTCAGCTAATTATTGATAAACCATCATATACCTCAATAATTAACGGTAACCAACCACATGTCTCAATATTTAATAATAGATAAACACGCGTTTCCATGATTAACGACAATCAATTATTCCCCTAAATAATCAATCATCACAAAATAAGTATAAACTAGGATTATAACCCAAAAATACTCATTTATGAAGTATACAATACTGTAGTCAATTATTCCGATAAAATAATTTAACTCTCACAAAATACTTATAATTATTTATCAATCCCATAAATAATTATCCAACCCAAAAAATTCCATTTAATAAAACCCTTCTTTAATAAATCAATGTCACTTAATAATGTAGTATATAAATACTATTGACTTTAGAAAAATAGACCATAGTAATTTTCCCACAAAGTTACTCAATTAAATCAATTTCCAGTAAATAATCATCCTTAATTATTTCTCCCAAAAATAATTAATATCCATAAATAGGAAATAATTCGAAATGAATAAATAATATAATTAACTAATGAATTTCCACGAAATAATATAATATTTCCATAAATAAATAATTTCCATAAAATAAAATAATTATAATTATTTATTCCCACAAATAATTAATCATAATTAACTAAGAATAAACCTTCATTAGCCAATTTAATCCACCTTAAGCAAGCTTAGTATAATAAAATAATATTAATTAATCATAAATCCAATTAATTAACAACTAAGCACAATTAAGCTACAATTAGCTTATCACAAACTCATATAAGCATAACCAAGGCACATAAACCATACTTTAATCATAAACAATCCTCATTAACCACTAATCACACTTAGACTAATTAAACTACCCATAACGCAAGATTATCCCTTCATTAAAGGATTAGGAAAACAACTCACGATTTTGTGATTTTGGTGTCATGAACGTGATGGCAGTGGCATGGGCTACACATGGCTACGTCCAAAACGTCACAGAGGCACTTCGCAAAAACGTGTCTTGGCGGAGGTGATTTCCAATTCGGTGAAATCGAGAGAGAGGGAGATGGGCGAATGGTGGGCATGCACGGCGGCTTAGATGGCTCCAAAACAATGGCAAGGATGGCGGGCGATGGTGGTCCAGGCAGTAAGGGGGTGTCTAAGGGGAAGAACCATGGAGAAAAGGAAGGGAAAAGAGAGAAAATGAGAAGAAAAAGTGAGGAGGGAGTGGGCTAAATGCCCAATGAGGAGAGAGAGAGAGAGAGAGAGAGAGATTTCTCTCATTTGGCTTCTTGCAAGAAGTCAAGTCCAATTTCCCAATATTCACATCATTTCCCTTGACTTTCTCTCTTTTTTGTCCTCCAAAATTGAATGCATCTTCTAGAAAAGGCAACTTTGTAATTTCCCCCAAATATAGTATACTGTATTATATGCGTATATGGACCAAGATTTTACACGGGCTTGAATAAAATTGATTTGGGCTCGAATTGATGAGAAATGGGTTAGAAAATGCAATTGGGCTCAAAGGCTAGAAGTTGGGCTTGGTGGGCCGAATCGGGCCCACTTGGGCTAGCTTGGGGCCCATGTGGCTAACCCCTAATAGGCGCAAGGCCCATTGGGCCTTCGGTCAAGCCAACTCCTTTTGGTTCCAATTTTTCAGCTCGTTGAATCATTTTTCAATAATTTCTGGGCTTATTGCTAAATTCGAGAATCAATGAGGCAACGTCCAATATCTTAGCCTCGAAATCCTTGATAGTCGATACTCAAAACCATATTGAAATTTGTGGCTAAAATCGACCAATCACGACTTTAGTACGACTTAACTATCGGGTGGCGTTTAGGGGTTCTCGCGCGTTTGACCCGTGATTAATAACTTTTCAATCCACGATCGTATCTATTTAAATCAAGGCAATGCTCGATTGTCATGTAATCATAAGGGTTAGTTGCTCATGCTGAGTACAAGGCCAAAAGGAAATTGGTTTATCATTGTTCACAGTTAATATCAAAGTCGTGCGGAATCACCTGCAATCCGACCTTGTACTTCTACTGAATCAATTTATTTATATTCACTAATTAGCCTGCAACAATATGGTATCATCCATTTTTGATCTTTATGGTCAAGCGGCCTATTCCTGATTGAATCACTGGTCGTATGCGTATAAATCCTTAATTGTCTTTTTGAATAATTAATTAACTCATGAGAGGTCAACTCAGAGTAAACATAACTAACAATGCATTTATAAATTAACCATTTCATATATCCCGAAATAAGTCAAAATTCAGGACCTCACAGCTACTGTACATACTATGGATATTATATTATATGTTCCCCTCTTTTGGTTAGACCATGCCGTTGTCAAAGACTTGAGTAGCGCCACTTTTGTCAATGCTTGAAATGCCGTGGTTGATGTACAGAAGGTCTTGGAGTGCCAGTCATGTGGCTTGGCATTGATTTTGTTTATGCAATTACATCCAAGAAAGATTAGTGTTTGTAACTATGAAATCTTGTGGTAAGATTTATTAATTCCTTTACAAGATTGAGAGATTATTTCACAAGAATTTGCGGGACTAAATACTGTTTGAGATAATGGATGTAATTGGAGCTTGGGAAACATTGAATAAGTAATTCGACTATGTAATCTCCGTTTTATGCTTGATCCATAGTGGAATTCCTTACTATTCTCCCCATGGACATTAATCACTACAACCGAATCACGTAATCTGGTGTTTGATTTATTTCTTTATTCTGTCATTTTATTGTTCCATCAATCACCTTTTCACAACACATATTAATCAAATGTCAGTCAAGTCCTGTAACCAACATCAATCTTCAAGATGAATTCATACTGTAGCCAAAACGTTAGTTTGTTATATCAATAAAATACAATCTAATCAGAAAGGTAAAAAGCTCAATTGCACTAAGATTTCTCCTTAATCTTCAAATATGGATCAGCACCAGGGGATGGAGTCGACACTTGTAACAAACATTATACAATTTAAACAAGATGTGGCAAAAACCCTTACGCCAAGATCTCTACGAAAGATCTACTTAGGCAAGTAGTATATGTTGCGCTCGTGTTGGTTATCTCCTACACCACAGCTCGGCTATTATAGATTTAAATTTCAAGCTTCTCCACATTATTGCCACAGCAGCACGGCAACGTAATTACGGAGCACTTCCCACCCTTCTTTTTATGAGAGTCCCTGCAGAAGGCAAACCGATTAGTTCACCGGAAAAAGCTGTATCAAGAAATTGAAAATTTAGCAGATCCCAACAAAAGTTGCAGAAGACCAATGTTGAAAGAAAAAGAAGATACACATGCACTGTATCATGGTCATGGATTTAGTGACCGTCTTAAAAAATTGTTCTCTCTTGCCTCTTTTTGACTCTTGTCACGACAGGAGGAGAGGTTTGATCCAATCTAGGTTTTCTCCTCTTCTTCTCTTTATCGGAGGGTCCTTTTTATGATAATTAATGACTTAGACTTGAACTTAGGTCTGAACCCGGATAATCTATTGTTTAAAAAAAAATGGATCCACCGCGCTATGTCTTTTTCATAACATTCACCCACGTGAGGATTTGATGAGCCAAATAATTAAATCAAGAAGTGGGAAAGTGATATATAATAATCCGGCCGCCCACTTGTCCGATAAACTGATGATGTTCTAGGGGATCACAATTACATTACTCTTGAAGAAGGGGATTCTTGAATGTGCTCAACGGGAGAGAGATGTCAAAGGAAACTTCTTTTTTAGCTTTTTTTTTTTTCCTTTTAGAAAAGTCGGTATTTTGTATCCTGTATGTGTGAAAGAGAGAAAGAGAGACGAAACTTCTCTTTTAGCATTTTATCTTAGAAAAAAAGTTGGGATTTTGTATCCGAGAGAGAGAGGGGGTGTCACGCCCCGACCCTCGAGCACGCGACGATCCCCATCTTCCACTTACGGTCATTTGAATGTGACGTCCCAGGACGCGTCGCCGATCATTCTTTTTATCTTTCAATTAAGCACATGCGGAAGCGATAATTAATCCCCGTACAATTTAACGAATTGGGATAGTCAGAAGAGTCAATCAGAAACACAATTAATGATGCTAGTTTATTCATCTTCTGATTAACCTTAGGAAGTCTATACAAACAAGCCCTTACCACGGTCTACTTCCTACAGAGCCGACTGACCAGATAGGCCAGGGTTAATCCACTTCTTCCAAAATGCACCACCTGTCGAATCTGCCTTCAACGAACCTGAAAATGGTTATTCAATAACCAGTGAGATGTAAATCTTAGCGAGTTCTTGCCCTAATCCCCAGCTAGGACACCAACTCGCCTCGGGGTACCTATGGCGCAGTCTAATACCTCAAGCAGGTCAATAACAGAACAACCATACATCTTAGGTAGTGACTTAATACAATCAATACCATCACGAGCACATCGACAAGCAATCGACTCGCAAGCGACCTTACCCGGCCATGCCATACCCTGCACGGTAAATACACATGCAATTCACCAATAATGCATCTTGCACTCTCAGCATTACATTAATCAATCACACTCGAGTCGTATTGCAGGCGATCTCACTTAGCCATTGCCACACCCTGCACGGTATTAACTCAGGTATATCATAAACAGTGCAACAAGCACAAATATAATCAAAACACAATGTCATTTGTCTCTCATGCACTCTTGCATTCATGCGTGTTCTAATTATACATCTCCCTGCGTAAACACGCATCAGGGCACAATCACTCTACCTCCCCGTGCAAACAAATACACCTCAGGGCTCTACCTTTTCCCCGCGTCAACACGCATCAGGGCACGATCTCCTGTCACCTCATGTAAATACACCTCAGGGCTCAAATGGACTCACAAGCACACGCCATAATTCGCACACGACATGCATGAGGTCCACATATGAAGCAGTAAATATTCCACATATTATCCATGAATCGCCACATTGCGATAATCCAATAATCAGCAAATTTCATAAGAGAATACCACATAATTCTCGGAATACACGTGCTTCAACCAATAAGGCATAAATAAGCAATCAGCAAATCAATCAATTATTGTCTCAGACAATATTCGTCTCACAATAATGTGACGACCAGTATCTCTCATAAATCACTAATTACCACAATTACTTATCGCAAAGTAATTAATCCAAACAGCAATCCAACATGCTTTCATCATAACGACACGTCAAATAATTCCCACAATTTAATTATAAATAAACCGCATTATTCATAATTAAACTATATTCGATTATTATTAAAAATAAATAATAATAATTCCGAATTTCAATAATATTAATAACTCCAAATTTCCACAAATAATATTAATTCCTAATTTCCACAAATACTAATAATTCCGAATTTCAATAAATAATATTAATTCCTAATTTCCACAAATACTAATAATTCCGAATTTTCACAAATAATATTAATTTCGGAATTTAATAAATAATAACTATTTTCGGAATTAAATAAATAATATTAAAAAGAGCTTATTTCTTTTTAATAAAATAGTAATACAGATTATCCACTAATCCTGAAGTACCCCCAACTAATCACCGATAATTGTCCTTAAACACGTTTAACTATGTAAACCACATATAATCGTGATTAACTCTAATCCACATCCTAACTATGATTAATGATAATCTAATCTCCCCCTAAACAAGTTTAGCGAACTAATTGAGGGTTTAGAACTTAAACTCACCTGGCGACGAGACCGACGACACCGGCGTGACGGTGACGACGAGGCGGACGAGCGGTGCCTCCGGTTCACCGAAACCAAGTGTTTCGGAACCGGGTCTCGGCCGAAACGTCTCGGACCAAGCTGACCACCGGGGAAGGAAGACTCCGCGGCGGCGGAGGAGGCTCGAGAACGATCCTCCGGCGACCTACGGCGGTGACCGGCGACGGCGTGCAGCGGCGAGGCTGCTGGCCGCGTGTCCAAGCCACGACCAGAGGGGCCGAGGGGGAGAGAGAGAGCACGGCGACGACGGCCTAGCTGGGGTGGTCGGGCGAGGGACGGCGGCGACTGAGCGACGGCGAGGTGGCGATCCGTCGCTCCGGCATACAGGCAAGCGGCTCCGGCGAAGGTGGAACCAGATCTGAGGGCAAGAGAGAGAGGGCAGCGATAGAAGGCAGCAGGGCGGCGTTCAGCCGTGCAGGGCGGATGTGGCCGGCTCGAGCGGCTAGGGCGAGCTCCGAGGCGGCGCTGGGCGGCGGCAAGCAAACCGAAGCCTGCCGAGGAAGAAACTGGCAGGACAGAGGAGGAGGAGGAGGAGCGGTGCAGCTGGGCGGGGTTGGTTTGGCTCGAGGCCAGCAGTCCGGTGGCGAGCTAGCAGGACGACGGGGCTGCGGTGGTGATGGGGTGGTTGCTGGTCTCGCCGGCGTGGAAGCAAAGCAGCAGCAGCTCCGGCCGGAGAAGACAGCAGAAAGAAGAAGGAGAAGAAGAAGTTGCAGGGGAGAGGGGGTGATCGTGCATGGGGCTGCGCAGAGGAGAGAGAGAGAGAGAGAGAGAGAGAGAGAGAAAAGTCAAAGGGTCAGAGCGGCAGGGGAGTGGGCGCTGACATGCGTGGGGAAAGAGGAAAAGAAGAGAGAAAAGAGAGGGGAGAGAGGACGTGCGGCAGAGGGGGCGCAGGAGGAGAGAGAAAGAGAGCGTGCGGGAGAGAGAGGGAACGCGCGGGAGAGAATANGGAGGAGAGAGAGAAAAACCCTAGAAAATTAGAAAATAAAAAAGGCTTCTAGAAGGAGGGGTACTTGGTCCTTTTTACCCCTGAAGCACGGTTCCCAAAATCCGGTTCTAATCTCGGCCCATTAATCCAATTCGGGCAATTTCCGGGCTTACCGGAAAATTTGGGAATTAATGAGGCGTTGTCCAATATTTTTGCCCCGACGTCCTTGGAAGTTCAGTACCCGAAATCGGACTGAATTTCGTGATTAATCTCAACCAGTCGCGACTTTGGCACGACCTGACTTTCGGGCAGCATTTAGGGAGTTCCATGCGTTTGACCCGCGGTTGATAGCTTTTCAATCCGCGATCGTGTATATTCAGATCAGGGCGATCCTCGATTGTCATGTAATCGCGAGGGATCGATTGCTTACCCTGAATGCGGGGTCAATAGGAATTTAATATTGTTCGTCGTTGATATCGAAGTCGTGCGGAATCACCTGCGATTCGACTTTGTACTCTGCCGAATCGATATTTTTATTCGCTAATTGACCTGCAACAGCGTGGTATCATCCTCGCTTGATCCTTATGGTCGAGTGGCCAGTCCCTGATTTCACTAGTCGTACGCGCAACCGTCCTAATCGCCTTTCTGAACAGTCAGTTAACTTGTGAGGGGCCAACTCCGAGAAAACATAACCAACAACACATTGATGAAATAATCATTTCACACGTGCCGAAGTGGGTCGAAATCCAGGACGTCACGGGGGGTGTTCATGTGACGTGGTTTATTATTTCCTTGGATTGCTGTGGAACTCCTAAGACTTTGAAAGAAGACATGGGAAGAGCCCCAAGAAATGACACCGCGCTTTGGGCAGTGCAATTTTATCATTTTTTTTTATTGAAAGAAGAGTTGGGGAAGTCTCTCTTTCAGCATGAATTTATGAAAAAAGGTTGGGAAACCTCTCTTTTAGCATTATTTTATAAGAAGAAAGTTGGCATTTCGCGTCCAACTTTGAACGACCCCGCGGGTCCTCTTTTGTATGTACCGACCCAATGCACATCTTCCAATATACCGTGTTATCAACCAATAACTATAATTCGTTGGGAGGGTATCTTTCCAACTTGTTCAAATACTTCCAAAACAAGAGTAGGTAGATCTATGAGAGACTAAACAAACGATGCCATCGTTCTATTGTGAGACCCTACACAAACGCACCATCGTGGCTTGGGTTGATGAGCAAATTTTACAACCAAATTGCTGTTGTGCGGAAGAACACCTTAACTAGATGAGAAAAGAAACAAGAATAATCAACAACACGGAGATTTACGTGATTCGGCGAAAATTCGCCTACGTCCACGGAAGAGAGAGACGATTTATTATTGAGAGTTGCGCACACCAAGTACAAGGTACAATACTGATATATATAGATCTTCAGATCCCCACCTTCTTAATCTAAATAGGAAAGAATTAATTCCCACTTTCCTAATCCAAATAGAAAAGAATTAGATCATCACTTTCCTAATCCAAATAGGAAAGGAATTCCACCCTAAAGATATTACCTAATTTGAAAATTACTAATAATATCTTTAGTGATTATCCCTATATATTAGATATATCATTATATATTCCAGTTACATTGAATCGGGACTATTTCCCATGAATACCTCTTATAGACAGGTCCAAAAATCTATGAAATATATTAGGAAACAAATAGTCTGCAATCTTCAAGCCTTTCTAGATTTCCTGATTGACTTTTTAATTCGAATTTCTAATCGATCGAATTTGTGGAATTCAAGACAATATCAGCAAATCTCCACTTTTAGCTTGAATAAACCACAAGCCTCCACTTGAACCAAGAAAACGAATATATCTCTCCCTCCACCGTACCTTCGCAAAGGTACACCCGCACCTTGATCGGTGCAGGCTCCATCAACTTCAATGATGAGTGAGAGAAATCAAGTCTCTGCAGGACTTGAACTTCTCTGTAGTAACCGTCTTTGTAACGACTCCATCTCCTCCATCATTGCAGTCATCCACTTTTCTTTGTGATCACTTTTCAAAGCTTCATGGTAGGAGCTTGGATCGTCAGAACCTATGGTAAGAGCATAAGCAACCATATCCTCAAAACCGTATCTCTCTAGTGCTTTGAGAGTGCGCCTTCCTTGACTCGTCGCAATGGTACAAGGAATTTCTACCGTTTCTTTGACTTTCGGAGCTTCATCGGATGACTCGCCATTCTCTGCAGATTTTCTGGTTTCAAGCTCCACCTTAACGATAGATTTATCACTCTCCTCTTCAATAGCCACGTGTGGCACGCAGCTTGACTTCAACATTGCAAATTCATCGAACATAACATCCCTGCTCGTTAGAATTTTCTTCTCACTTGGATCCCATAATTTGTAGCCTTTCACTCCTTTCTCATAACCGAGAAATATACATTGTTTTGATTTTGGATCCAATTTCGAGCGTTTCGAACTCTACACATGTACAAAAGCAGGACAACCGAAGATTCTTAAATTAGAATAATCGACGATTTTACCAGTCCATACCTCTTCAGGAATTTTGCATTTAATTGCAGTTGATGGAGACCGATTCACAAGATAACATGCCATGCAGACAGCTTCTGCCCAAAACTCCTTGTTCAATCCCGCATGCAGCCTCATGCTTCAAGCCCTCTCTAATAAGGTCCAATTCATCCTCTCCGCTACGCCATTCTGTTGGGGCATATCCGGAACTGTGAAGTGATGTTTAATCCCTTCATTCTTGCAAAGCTCCATGAATGGTGTCGATTTGTACTCTCCTCCATTGTCCGATCTCAAGCACTTTACCTTCTTCCTCGTTGAAGTCTCAACTTCAGCTTTCCATTCTTTGAACTTTTCAAAGACTTCACTTTTGTGTCGCATGAAGTAGACCCAAACTTTGTGAGAGAAATAGTCAATGAATGTCACGAAGTATTTCTTCCCTCCTTTTGACTTTACCGGTGAAGGACCCCATACATCCGTGTGTACATACTCGAGCACGCCCTTGCTTGTATGAGTTGCAGTATTGAACCGTACTCTGCATTGTTTTCCAAGCACACAAAATTTGCAAAAATCTAATTTGCATGTTTTCATACCTCGGAATGCATTCCTCTTGTGAAGCTCCATCAATCCTCTTTCTCCCATATGCCCGAGACGCATATGCCATAGATTGGTGTTATCTATCTCCGTGCTAGCATCCGTGGACATAGATGCTCCACCTTGCACTGTTGTTCCTATTAGTCGATATAGGTTCCCGTGCCTCTGTCCTTTAAGAACAACCAGAGCTCCCTTAATCACCTTCAAGACTCCACCTTGAGCCGTGTACTTGCATCCATTTCAAGTGCTCCCAATGAGATCAAATTCTTCCTTAAACCTGGAACATGACACACGTCTGGCAAGATTCTAATCATGCCATCAAACATCTTGATTTTCACGGTTCCAACTCCCACAATCTTGCACAAAGTATCATTCCCCATGAGAAGTGAACCACCATCATATACCTTATACTCATCGAAGGCTTCTCGATGAGGACACGTATGATAAGTGCATCCGGAGTCCAAGATCCACGAATCTTCAAAGGTGTCCTTTCCCAACGATATGGACAAGACGTCCCCATCATTGGTCTCAATGCTGTCGGCTACACTTGCCTCATCCGAGCTCTTTTTCTTTTTCTCGTTCTTATTTGGACAGAATCTCTTGGTATGCCCTTCCTGATTGCACCGGTAGCATCTTCCTTTGAACTTTCCCTTGGATTTTGATCGACCCCTATTGCTCGATCCTCGATCCATTGATCTTCCTCTTCCCTTCCTTGATTGCTTTTCTCCTTTGCAAAGAGTCCCACTCTCAAAAATTTTAAACTACTTGCCCTTTTTCGAGTGTCGTTTGAAATTAGGGCAGCAGTCACCTCTCCGATCTTCAGGGTTTCCTTGCCATAAAGGAGCGTAGTCACGAAGTGGTCAAACAAATTGGGCAATGATGCCAGTAGTAGAAGCGCTATGTCTTCATCCTCAAATCTTACCTCTAAGCTTGTAAGTTCACTAATCACCTGATTGAACACATTGAGATGTTCCAACAGATCTGCCCCTTCACTTATCTGAAGTGAATACAATCTCTTCTTCAAGAACAACTTGTTCGTAAGAGATTTCGTCATGTAGATGCTTTCGAGTTTGAGCCATACCTCTGGAGCAGATTCGATTTCTGCTACATATTGAAGGGCCTCATCCAATAGGTTCAATCGGATTACGTTGCATGCCCTCTCCTCCATGTCGGCCCAATCATCATCAGTGATGGTGCCTGGCTTGTTCGATCTTCCCAGAAGAACCTTTGATAAACCTTGTTGAATCAACAGATCCTTCATCCTTCTCCGCCATAGTGTAAAATTATTCTTCCCGGTGAATCATTCAATATCAAATCGAACGGTTGAACCTTTTTCAGCCATCTAGTTAGAAGTCGCAGTACAGGAACAGAGAACCTGGATTGCTCTGATACCAATTGTTGTGCGGAAGAACACCCTAACTAGATGAGAAAAGAAACAATAATAATCAACAACACGGCGATTTACGTGGTTCGGCGAAATCCGCCTACGTCCACGGAAGAGAGAGAGACGATTTCTTATTGAGAGTTGCGCACACCAAGTACAACATACAATGCTGATATAAATAGATCTTTAGATCCCCACCTTCCTAATCCAAATAGGAAATAATTAATTCCCACTTTCCTAATCCAAATAGGAAAGAATTAGATCCTCACTTTCCTAATCCAAATAGGAAAGGAATTCCACCCTAAAGATATTACCTAATTTGAAAATTACTAATAATATCTTTAGTGATTATCCCATATATATTAGAGATATCATTATATTTATATATTCCAGTTACATTGAATCGAGACTATTTTCTATGAATACCTCTTATAGATAGGTCCAAATCTAGGAAATATATTAGAAAACAAATAGTCTGCAATCTTCAAGCCTTCCTAGATTTCCTGATCGACTTTTTAATTTGAATTTCCAATCGATCGAATTTGTGGAATTCAAGACAATATCAGCAATTGCGAGAGAGAGAGAGAGAGAGAGAGAGAGAGAGAGAGAGAGAGAGAGAGAGAGAGAGAGAGAGAGCAAACGCGCAAAAGTGGAAGCAACGAAGTGCTAAGAGCAAGGAAAGAGACATGCCTGGTACTTAACTTTATTTCTTGTCATTGTGCTCTATTTTCATTTTACTAAACCTAAGTCTTTGTTGTTATTCTTAATATTTCGTGTCCTTTGCTTTTAATATTTTTCAAGTTTCATTTGGTTGTGGTGCCAGCAAAAGAAAATGGTTCAGATGAAATGTTTCTACATCCATGATTATCCAAGAGCATTAAGTAAAAGCTTACCTTGCCAGGCACAAAACTTTTTTTATAATTTATGATAGTTCATTCCAATATAAGCATGAAGATATCAAAAACTCAATTCCACCATTGACACCCACCGCCATGACCCCATCTACAGCTGTGTCATTAGCCTCCACTACTAGTCACTGGCAAAGGTCATCAGTAGCTGGACTCTGCTACTGGTCGACATCTTTGATCATGGGACTTTAGCTAGTAGCCAGACTCTACCACTAGTCCTTGGTTGTCTATCGTCAAGCTTTCCTTTCCCAGTTGCCATTTGCCATTGCCAATGAGAAGCATTCTCTCATTGAGACTAAAAATTTTTACAATCCAAACAATTGAAAAGGAAAGAATGAGATTCCTTGGAATTGAAATTCATTTGAGAATTTCTTGTCTTAGCACCAAACGAAGCCTTTTTAGTGATTTGGAATTTGTGACATAAATACTCGACATATATGTATTTGTACTACATAAATACGGATCTCATTTTCAATAGTGCTCAAAGATTAAACTGCCTCATCAAATTGAATCCTGATTGTATTTTAAGGTGGATTGTCCATAGGATTAACTTGAGTGCTTAACTTCAGAGCCATATTTGACTTTTCCTCTATATTTTTATACATATGGAACAATTATCTCATAGTTTATTTTATTTTTAACCTTTCTTCTTTTTACATTTTTAAAGCACAGGATCCAAATCTTTGGCTCCTCTAGTACACACTTATGCTCATAAATGATAAACCGCTCCATGCACGTTTATTAAAGAAGACCTCACTCATAAGATGATAGATGTGGCGTAGCCCAAGGTTATCATTCCACATTGACTTTATAATTCGAGAACAAAATTTGCCTGTGTCACATCTTGCTACACTCCAAAATTTAGCCATCAAAGTTCGTCTGAAAAACCTAAAGTGGAAGGGCCATTTGCGGCACATTTGGGACAAGTCATTTAATAACCTTCTATCTCCCAAAAAAATCCATTGTGTTTGAATGGTTGTTTTTCTCTTTTTTGGCAGAACCTGTCAAGTACAAGAGAGCTCTTCCACCAGCTCATTATTCATTGAAGATTGAGTCATTTACCGTATTATCAAGTTTGGACAAGTATGATTCCGGTGTATTTGAAGTTGGGGGCTACAAATGGCAAGTTTTTATTTCCTTTTCTTTTTCCCCTTCCCAACATTTTTTCATCTAACTAGATCCTCGTATCTTTTGGAACCACAACTTTAATGCTTAATCAATTAATGGCTAACAAACGTTTAGTTTTTCTTTTTAGGAGCCTATCACTTTATCCAAGTGGAAACAAGGGCAATAATGGGTCGGGATATATTTCCCTCTATTTGTCCATCGAGGAGACAAATAATTTTCCTTATGATTGGAAGGTTCATGTCAACTACAAGCTTTTTGTGCATGACAAGTTACGAAACGAGTACTGGACTGTTCAAGGTTGATAATCACATAGTTCATAATAAGTGTTTATAAAGTCACAATTCCAATTACGTTGTCATAATTTAGAATATACGACAGAGTTATATCAATTTATGGAAATCTGTGTAGATGCTGATGGGACAATGACCAGCTTCCATGGCTCGAAGATCCAATGGGGGTTTCCTCAGTTAATCTCCCTGAAAAAGTTCAAAGATCCTTCAAACGAATACCTTTTGAAGGACTCTTGCACATTCGGCGCGGAGGTTTTAATCATCCAACCTACCGGGATAGGGGAGTCTTTTACCTTGATCAGAAACCCGTCTCACAACACATTCCCATGGCAGATCCAAAACTTCTCCAAATTGGACAAGAACCCTCGCTACTCCGACGCATTTGCCGTCGGAGGGTGTAATTGGTACAATCCCATAACAAAAAATTTGCAAAAACGAAATTGATTACTGGCCTTTTACCTTTTTATAATTATTTACTTTTGTTGCTCCTGTCTGTGAACTAAATTAGCTAAAATCTAATTATGTTTAACTGTAATTACCGTGGGTAGGAAGTTATTGGTGTATCCCAAAGGCGCTGAGGCCAAGAAGGAAAAGTGGCTGTCCGTTTTCTTACGAGTGCAAGACCTTCCTCCAAAGAAGAAAGTGTACGTAGAATTCCATTTGCGGGTCTTGGACCAGCTCAATAATGATAATGATATGGAATTAAAAGGTATGTTTTTCTTTCTTATCTTTGTTATAGGTGTGTTTGGTTTGACTTTTACTTGTTAATATTGATTTAATCTATATTTTATCATTTATTTATGAAAAATACCCAAAACTTTTATAACATGCAAATATTGGCATGTAAATTCGCATATATTTCCATATTTTTTTGAAGTTGTATATTTTTGGCAAGAAAGAGAAGAGTACTTATTTTTACTTTTGCCTAACCAAAAACAATTGTGATAATACAAATACATATAAGTATTGATATCACTTTTATTTTATGAGAAAATTCGAATGGCCAATTGGAAGGGCTCAAAGTCCATCTATATGACTTCTCAACTATTGAGTACCATAGCAACAATTCAAATATGCATGTAATATCTTCCATTGAAACAAGAAACTGCTATATTTCTTCACGAGTCCAAATCGAGTAGAGTATACTAATTGGACATGGATTCATCTACATTATTAGAAGTAAACTAATTAGTAATTTTTTGGGGCATTGCAGGTAGTGCTTGGGTATCTGCCTCAGCTCCCTTCGGGGGTTTCCCAGAATTTATGCTCTTGAAGGATCTCCGTAAATCGGCAAAAGGGTTCATTTATGATGATGCTCTGATCGTTGAAGTCCAAATCCGCGTCATATCAACCGTGTCAAAGCAGTAAAAATTTGATGACTTACTTCACTATTTAGTCAGAATGAATTCCTTGATTGTAATGACCAAATTGCGTTGACATTGGTACCCCAAAACCATTTCAATTTTCTCTTCCTAATTTGGCTCTTATTGATGAAATGCTACACCTTTAAGTAAAAATGCATTCAACTATTTCCGCTCAAGTCTCACTTGAAAATTTTGACATTGCTGTTCAATCATCACCGCATATCCCCCTGCGTGTTACAGCTAGCCATGTGATGTACACTATTTTATACGGAATGATGCCATTTTGCTTTTGAATTTTCTTATTTTTTTTCCTCTTTTTCTTTCATTTTTCTTTTCTTTTCTTTTCTTTTTTTCCATGTCTTATCTTCAAGCTCTCACAAGACCATTGAGGCTATCGGTCTAGTGCAAACACAAATCAGGGATCACACAAGGTGGGTGACCTTTGTTGGAGAGAAGCGACATGATGGTGTGATGCCGAAACTTGAACAACAGTAGATGACCATTGGCAGTATTTCAAGCAAAGAAATGGTGAATATTCAAGGTCAAATATGTTGGGCTCACAATACAATCTAGAGGGGTGAATAGGTTGACAGAAAAATTAAAACAATTTTTTTGCAGAAAATAGCAAGATGTATTTTAACAGTAGCATAAATGGATTGAAAGTATCCAAATGACTTTGTGCTGCTATCAAACAGTTATAGGCAACAATGGGGAAATAGAAAATAGCACTCAACAATATAAAGTGGTTTGGTTTTATTCTCGAGCTTATGCCCACTATCCTGAATAACACAAGCTGGTATCCACTAGTAATCTATAAGAGAAGTTACAATCATCACGTACTCTTCTATTACAAGAGAGATCAAACTATTAGAATGCAAGTATTGCTAGCACAATTATATATTTCCTCTCATCATTGATTACAAAACAATAACAGCACTACAGAGAGAATTACAAACGGAAAGTGACACATTCTGATCAAATACATAGAGATGATAATGACAGAATAAGCTTTCTCTATTTTCCGTCCAATAAATGCTCATTCTCCAATTTAATCATTGGAGACGCTTCTAAAGAGTTAAGAACCATCGGGAGTTGATGGGAGCAAGTGTCAAGATTTAGATTGCCCGCACAATTTATTTATACCGACAAAAGCAAGGTCTCTCAAAATGGAGTTTGTTGGGGCTGTTACATCCACTGTTCCTTTGACTTTCTAACCAAAATTTTGTCATTAGTGCTCTAATTCATCTCCAGTTCTCTTGCTATGGAGTCTTAGCATTTCTATCTATCTTCTACCATCAAACAATCAATACATAGATGCACTCATTGACCAACACTTGAAGAATTGATATTGGCACGATAAATTGCTCCTTATCACAAGATAATAGGACGGGCCCTTATCACCAATCTTTTGGTGTTGCCCATGATGGCAACCGTGTGGAACAATTTGTGACCAATTATCCAATAATCCTTTACAACGTGTTAGCTTCCAAAAGCACTATGTTGATGATAGATTGACCATGATGCTTTCAAGTCTTTATGAACACCTCATTGTGTCTAACTTTAAAGGGGAAAGGACACCCATATAGAAGTCTAATCTTAGATTTGATAGAATGCTCCGTCTTTACTCTTGCCCCTACACAATAGAATGTGCATGAATGGGATGTTATATCAATGCAATGTAAAAGCGAATGCAAGCTATGACTCAGTTTGCTTCACAAAGCCATCTCTTATCCCTAGTTTGATACACAAAAAAGCCGTTAGTTGCTTTTCTAATTCTTTCTTGGTTTTTCTATTGCAGATTCTAAGCTTGTAACAGTTGTTATTTTACACGAACAACAATCATCTTCAAGTGAATACCTAGCAGTAGTTGTGATTTGATACAAGCACAACCCGGAACTCATTATCAACACATGCTCATTTTCATTAGTTTGCTAATGTTTTTTGTTGACGCCTAAATTTTAGTGACAGTTGATACCTAAATTTTGACTACATAATTGTCGATACCTGATTTTGTTAGCCAAATAACTCGTAAAAAAATTGAAACAACAAAAATAGAAGGTTCAGTAGACTAGAGATTGTTTTAATAATTATTAAAAAAAGAAAAAGAAAAAGGGTCGGGTCGACCTGTCCCCCCCTTTTTTCTTTCCTCCCGACAGGGCCTGGCCCAGCCTTCTTCCTCTTCTCCTTCCCCCTGCCGGGTAGGCCCATTTGAAACTCGCAAATCTATTTTTGGCCTTTATTTTCAGGTGATGTTCTAAAATCGGTGTTGTCTCCGCTAAATTATGAAGCAATTGTAACGCATATAGGGACAACGCCCCTAATGAAGGTTATCGATTTTCAGTGGACGTAGAGTCAACGAGTTCAGTCGAATAGCATAAGAAGTCTAAAGTTATAGAAGCGTCATGAGGACGAAACTTGACGGTTAGTAAATAATAATGTTGCTTTGCACACGCAAAACGCCAAAACCAATATAACAGTATACAATATTATAATCTCTTGGGAATAAATCTAAACTTGTTCCTAAATGAAAGAAATTATTCTTCTTTACTTTGTTATTATATACTCTTTATTCTAGTTTTATCATCTTTATGAGAATAAATCTTGAATTATTCCTAAATGAAAAGATATTATTCTTGCTCTTATTATTACATTATATTCCTATTTCCACTCTTATCTTCTCCATGGGAATAAATCTTGAACTATTCCTGAATAAAAAGAAAAATATACTCACGTTTCTTACACTGTGTCTATTCATTCTAGTTCTCTTTTTGCCGTTTCACTTTATAAAACACGAGAAATTAAATGAACTCAAAAACCCCTTACGTCCACCGGCCACAGTTTTTCCCTCTCTTTTTTTCCCCTATGATTGTTGCCTGGTCTTTCAAACCAAAAATAGAAAAAAGACAAAAAAAGGAAAAGGGACAGAAAAATGTCAAATAAAGTGGTGGTCCAGAGGATTCGGCCCATTAGGCCGAGTGGACCCGAATGGCACCGGCCCGTTACCCTTCCACTGCCGGGAACGGGAGGTTTTCACTGCTCTGTGAATCCAGTCTCATGCGGACCCCTGTGGCTCTGGTACCCAAGCGGCCCAAGCCTTCACCCAGCCCGCATGGATCCACTCTCAGCTTGGAACGGGCAAGCTGAAAGAGAGACACAGCAGGCCCGGCCCTCAAGTACCGAACCCATGTCCCATCACACTCATGCCCCCAGTCGGGTTGCAAGCCCGTGCAACTAAGGTCGGCCGCCAGCACCGATGACTCTTGCCTCTCACAAACTTTGCTTTTGTCACAGGATTCCTCACATCGTTTCCCTTCATCACACCTCATGTCTCTCTCTGCGCACGTTTATGAAACTCAATGGATTTCCAATTTTCTTCGATGTCCGCTATTCTTTAGATCAAGAAGCGGCCGATGTTTGGCAGAAAGCCTGATCCCGAGTAAAATCATGAGAGATGCAACATCAAAATGCTGAGGGTACAACTTATCCCATTGACTATATAGGCAAAAGACATTGTCATCTTTATGAGAGTAAATCTCAAGTTATTCTTTCTTGCGTTTGTTGCACGATATTCTTTATTCCAGTTAAATCATCATTATGGGAATAAATCTGAAATTATTCCTAAACGAAAGAAATTATTCTTGCGTTAATTACACTATATTCTTCATTCTTGTTCTTTTGCCTTTTTACTTGCAAAACATAAATAGTTCGTAGAGTGAAAAACCCCTCACGGCATATT
This sequence comes from Corymbia citriodora subsp. variegata, assembly GCA_014858505.1. Classification (NCBI taxonomy): domain Eukaryota; kingdom Viridiplantae; phylum Streptophyta; class Magnoliopsida; order Myrtales; family Myrtaceae; genus Corymbia; species Corymbia citriodora. The sequence continues at coordinate 5,103,638 of CM026413.1, forward strand.
CCTGTTGTCGTTACCTAGTCTTTCTAACCAAACACCCAAAAAAGGGAAAAAGAAATAAAGTTGTGCGGCACAACTTGTGCCCACACACTATGGTAAAGAAGAGGGACGGTAAAAGGAGAGAAAAAGTGGTGGTCTAGAGGATTCGGTCCATTGGGCCATGGTGGACCTCAGTGGTGCTGGCCCATTATCCTTGCGGTGCTAGTAGGAGTGATCAAGTCCAGGGTGGGTGGGGTCCAGACCTAGACCCTGTACCCAACCATGTTATAATCGGTTCATTCTTTTTGGACCTTGTACCTAACTCTATTTTTACTGGATCCTGTTTTGGACCCGACCTTATTTTTCCGATCTGAAAATAGGGTTTACCCTATTTTCGTTGGAACATGTTTTGCAACTATTTCATATCCTATATGATTTTGAATTTTACATTAATTCACGAAAAAACAAAAGCAAAAATCTTAATAATGCATAAACATTAGCAACAAATATGGATTTCATATTAGTGTCATTATCTAATGACCTTGCTTATGTGTATGCAACGAAACTGTTATTAAGAGAATATATTTCTCAAGTTGGACTAAGAATGTTTTAAATATAGTTGACTATTAAAAAAGAAAAACAATGCATGAACACAGTTTTTTTTAACAATTATTTGAAGATAATTCTCCCTTAACTTAATTCAAGAAGAGGTTTTCTTTTTTTAACAATTCTTCAAAGACAGAGAAACTCAAAAGTACTATACAAAAACTATTTTGTTGTTCTTTTTAACAGGGTAAAAGCTGGGTCCAAAATCGATTCGGTTCGGGTGGGTCTTTGCTTGGACCCGGTTCCCGAATCGATTTCAACCTGTTCCTAACAATTGGAACCTGTTCTCGGACCGGTTTAATCGGGAACCGGTTCTCGACCCTATTTTTCGGGTGATCCGATCTGGGTTTTGGGTCAACTCGATCCGGTTGTACACCCCTAATTGCCGGGAGCAGAAGGTTTTTGTTAAAAATGTCAACGATTCGATTCAATTTGAGTTTTCAAGAAATCAAGGTGCACGGTTAGAGATTTCATTTCACTTTTTTTTATAAATACAAGACTTAAAATTTTAACATTAAAGTGAGTGTCAATGAAACTTTTAACACTTCTAGTGTTCTTATACCCTTTTTCACTATAAAGTTACAAACCAACTCATGAAATCCAATCAAATTGGTATTCCCGTTCAAAGTTTGGATTCACTCACTTATTTTAGGAAAATGCCCTTCTTAATATAAAAAAAAAGGCCAATTATAAATATAATATGGCAATTTATGGAGATCGGTAGAAATGTCGAGTTTATAAATTCAGAAAATATTCACACCTCCACATTCACACGACTTGCAGTATCACTCAATTCGTTCAACTTTAGGAGTTAAAAGGATGCATAATGGACTAATGAAAACGTTGATCTCCCCACGACTACACAATTTTCACTCGCTGAATGCAATTCAATAATAATCTAACATGTTTATTAGAAAAAATGAGTTTTTAATATAATGCCAAAAGTAAAAAAAAACGGTTTTGTAGCTGTTTTTTTCATTATTACTTCGATATATAATTCATAGTTGTTGAGACCACATCATCACTTATATGAAAAATGTAGCTGGATAAGAGTCATTATTCTACGGCTTTGGAATGTATACTAATAACTATTAACACTTAACTAACCATAAAAAGTAAAAACTACTGACACTTTATGTTTTTTCCCCTCCTTCTGTGAGAATATGTATAATTAACATTACATGGAACAAATAAAGCATTGACTAATACTAGGTACATATTGAAATATTTTTATAAAAGTTAGACATGTTGACCATATTTGTTAACTTACGAAACTGTACCGCATTATTCAATATTTATGAACTGAATATGAGGCTTCTGCCTTGGAAATCAATTATCCATAATGCAACCAAATTGCTTCATAGTATTATTGATTTTTTGGGAGATTTTTATTGTCTAGAAAGGTAACTCTTTGAATTTTCCATATATGCAAAACTTCATAAATAAATATAAGAATCTTGATGAATTTCACGTATTGATCAAAGTATGCTTGAATTATAATTAGTCGAATAATTTTGTATTACAGAACGGTCTAAATTTTATAAAATATTAAATAAAGTCAATCATAGTGTTTGAGCGGCTCTTTTTTATTAGTCTACCTATTCTGCAGGTTGGGTCCCATAGATTAGTGAATTGTTATAATCTACACCACTTTGTCCCTTTCGTGCTTGGGGCCTCCAGACAATGTTCCCACTCAATCTATAATCTTTTACGCGGAAAAGCATTTTGATATATTGTCGTGATTTTCAATTAAAGAATGTTTATTCGTTGGGATGGTCTTCTTCCTACTTGTTCAAATACTTCCAATACAAGTATAGGGATAGCTATGAGTGAGCAAATTTAGAAGGGGGGTCTGGTCGTTGGACCCCAAACTTAACTATCAGTTGTCGGTGGCCATTTCCTGTTGTCGATGAGAGTGCTCTCTCATTGTAATCAAAATTTTTGTAATCCTAACAATTGAAAAAGAGATAACGAGAGTCCTAGGAATAGAAATCCAATTTCCTATCTTGGAATTTTTCGTGACTTTAGAATCCCTGATATAGAATATGTGGCATTTAAAGCAAACACATCGTGTTGATCTTACAAAAACTAAAAAGTTCAAAGAGCCAATGTCCAAGACACCACTTCACAAATTAATGCCGAGAGGAGAGATCAACAAACTTCTTAATTCAGTAGAGAATAGAAAGCTCTCAGATTCACCTTCGTGATAGGATAATCAGCAATACAGTGCTATCTACGTGCTAGTCAATGAGGCTCCGCTTCATGGACATGCTGATTCATTAGTCCTTTTTTGTCTTCCTTCAGGTCGTGATCACTCAAGAAAATGTCTGCGCCCTTATCATTGATATTAAGAAAGCAATTTTTTTTTTTGGTTGAAAAAGAAAGTAGTTCAAAAGCCGAAGAGGATTTCTCTCTTCAAGAAAGTAGTTCATAAATCATTAATATCATTGATATTGAGAAATTAATCCTTCATTATTCAACAATGTGACTATTTTGTGATGCCGAAATCTATTTTCAATTTCATTGCATTCTGATTGGTTGGTGACATCACCAGATATAAGTCTTGCGTTCTTATCATTTCTTTTCAATTGAATTCTCAAGATGATGCCCATGCGCTTCAGTCAGGTCCTTGTATTTACCAAGCGAGGGCTTGAAAATTTGGAGTGTAAATAGCGGAGTGCCTCCCTCCGATTCCAACACATGGTCTGAAAGGTTCTTAATTTCTTTACTCCCTCTTTACACTTTGCACACCCAAAAGACAAAATCTTTCGTCATACACAAACATGAGAAACTTGCAAAGACGCCAAATGGGAGTGGTGAACAAAACTCTCCATGGGGCCACCGTGATCATGAAGAATTTCGGCACTCCGAAGGCCAGTCTGGCTAAGATCGAACTTCTTGTGGGCCTCGCAGCCTTCTTACTGTTCTCGCTCGCCATCTTCGGCTCGTGGAGGCGTCGTCGCAATGACCCAACGCTCAGGGGCCTGTTATGGGTAGCATACACCCTCTCGAGCTACCTCATTGTATACACGCTCGGTCTCATGACTGAAGCGTCGTTCCAAAACGAGCTGTTACTGGTTTGGGCCATTTTATTGATGATCTTCTTCGGAAGTGCTGACTCCTGCTCTGCCTACAGCCTCGAGGACTGCGAGCAGTGGAGGAATTATGCTTGGCAATATCTGATCAAGAGCGCCGGGGTAGTCAGTCTGTTGGTCATGTACGGGATCATGTGGCCGATGAATTTGGTGCTCTTTGTTCTAATCTTACTCTTGCCGTTAAAGTGCGAAGATAGAGCCATGGCTCTCTTTTGTGCGAGCGGGTATGGCCAACAGAAGATCTCCAAATTACTCGCTGACCACATGAGCTCTGAGCATCGGTTGTCAGAGGGCGATCCTGACCCTATCCACATGACAGGATACAATTATGTTGTGAGAGAGGAACAGTATTAATGTAAACACTTCACCTATTTTTTTCTTCGAGGTCGTGCTGCTCCTCGCGTCTTGATGGTATACGGTAAGCTCTAGTGACTGCTTCAGTAGTGGTAGCTCTTCCACACCTTTACGGTTCCTACCGAAGACTCTAGCCTTCCACCCCCCCTGCTTCTGACGTTCGACTTCCTATAAACGGAGAGTAAAAGCGAGAAATTCGACGAAGCGAATTCTAAATCGCCGATAAGTAACGGGTAACAAGCTCACAAAAAATTGTGGAAATTGATTCAGCACTTGCATGCAGAAGGAAATGGCTACGAGCGAGCATTTAGGGTCGTTGAGTTAGAGCTTTCCTTTCTTTTCGATTCGCTCTACACCAACTCCCAGAGTATCGTCCACCCGCTCCGTTGGGGAGTAAAGTTGATGGAGCTCTTGTTTTTAATTATTGGTTCTGTCGTGATGATCCGGCTTTATTGGCCACGGTACAGCTCGAATAGACCTCAAGATGAAGTTCATCTAGCTACTACAGGCGGGTTGAGCGTCGACTTTCTCGTGACAGTACTAATTCTAATGGTATTCACATGTGTGGAGCTTGTGCAGGTTTTTTTTATGGCAATGTCGGACTGGGCGAAAGTATCTTTGCTATGCACGTATGTACGATTTCACCTGTGGCACGAGAAGCGATGGATCGAGAAGCTCATAGGACGAATCTGCAGGAGGCAATCACGGAAGCCTTGGGAAAGGAAACTTCGCCAGTACTCTCTTCTCGAGTCGATCAATGGCGATAGAGTGCAAATTTCGCAAGAGAGCAGATGGTGGCAGTTTAGTGAATGGATGCCCGCTCGCTTCATCAATGTCATTATCGACCTAACAAGCAGCGGTCAAAAGCAAAGCCCGCCTGCCGAGTTGTCCTCGGAACTGAAACAAGCCGTTTTCCGCTCTTTAATGTCGTCGTACCCACGAGCATTGGCGAATGGAAAAGCTTCTCTGAGACTAAACAGAGTGGAGTCTGATCTCTCGTGGGCGTGTGGTCTCGAGACGCAGACTCAAGTCATAATCGTGTGGCATATTGCCACTAGTATCTGTGAACACGAACACAGGAGGCAGATTTCGGGTCCGAACTTCCACGTGGCTACCTGCTTATCTCAATATCTCGCTTATTTGGTAGCATTCTCTCCGAAATTATTACCAGATCACCCTTGTGATGTGGAGTATATTTTTAACCAAATTATTTCCGAATCAAGAGAATCACTCAAAGGGTGCCGTACAAAAGAAGAAAGAATTCAGAAATTGAAGGAAATAGGCGAGAAAATGGACGATACTGGCAGAGTAATAAATCAAGGCGCATGGTTAGGGCAGCAATTGCTGAAAGAAAATAGAGGTCTGGAATTCATTTGGAAGGTATTGGCTGAGTTTTGGGTGGAACTTATGGTGTATGTGGCTCCATCAGACAATGCAAAAGCACACGCGGAGCACTTGGCAATGGGTGGGGAGTTCGTGACTCACTTGTGGGCTTTGGTCTCACATGTTGGCATCGAGCGAGAACATTCTGTCGAGTGACCTACTCTTAGCACAAGCCACAGCGGCCCAATTGATTGCGATATTATACGTGGACACGGGACCTGTATTGTCTCCTTTGGGATCAGTGAAGACAAAGGTTCGGATACTTTGCTATAATAAAATAAATAAAAAGAAGCAAGTGGCTAGAGTTATATTTGAGTGGTTTTACTATGTGCTAGTCTATAAATAAGAGGGTCCATGCTTTATGTAATTGAGATTTTATAAATCACTACACATGTTGCATTGAATGTGACTGAAACCTTTTATCTCTCCTACCTGTTGAATGTTTTACTGGGGTGTCAAAAAGGCTCATGTCGGCTCGGCCCTACTCAACCTGGCCCGATCCGACCCTAAATTTAGGGTATATTGGAGTCGGGCCAAACTCTTCTTCAGATATGGAACAAGTATCATTAAGGTTCGTTAGGGTCAGGTCGGCGTGGGCCTTTTTGGCACCGGTACTGCACGGCCCTTTTTGATCCATCTTCCCCTCTCTCCCCTTCCTCTCCTCTCTCTCTCTCTCTCTCTGTACAAGAACCATTGTATCTACCACCAAAGTCCAACATAGCACTCTCACCCTCGTTGGAACCGTGTCGCCGTTGCCCACCGCCGTCACTGTTGCTGCGCGACCACTGTCGCCGTCTCCAGCCACCCACCACCGTCGCCACCAGATTTCATCAGAATCAGCGACTCATCATCACTACCCACACCCTTCAAAGCGAAAGCCTTTGTTTTTAGGGTTCGTCGGACACATTCGAATCTCGAATGAGGCACCATCTCTTTCTCTCTCTCACTCCTCCGCAATCTAATGGTGAAGCCTGTGATTTCATAGCAACCCTGAAACGCCATCAACCATGGACTCTCTCTCTCTCTCTCACTCTCCGTGCTGCTTTGAGAATCTGGTTCTTCTTCTTTCTTCTTCTTCTTCTTCTTGGCTTCTTGATGTTGTTACTTATCTTTTCTGATGATGATGTTAAAAATCCCCCCCGACAGCGGTCGGGATCTGACCGCGTGGCCTCAAACCAGACCGATTGATAAAGGCCGTGATGACGGTTGTTCCCTAGTTTGGAAGAGCGTGTACAAGGAGGATCTGATCTGGTCTGAGGGCATCGACAAAGCACCCGAATCTCCTGCCCACCTGCATTTTCTGCCCTTCGGCGGGGCAACCCGGACGGCTCGGGAATGGAAATGGACGGTCCGTCCTTCTATTCGCCGGCAACCGTCTTGTCGCAGCCGAGGGCAGTGCTGGTGGTGTTGTGTCTCTTGGTGGTGTCCCTGTCCTTTGGCTTCGATCGTGACCTGCAAACTTTGTTTGAGCCTAAGATTCTTCGTTTCTCATCCTCGTCCACTCAATTTTTTGCTTTCTTTATGCGCTAAAATCTTTTTTCTCTTTTCTGGCGTTCTTTTTTTCAATCTTTACGAATTTTTTTTTGAATTTTTTTTCTTTTTCTTTTCAAAATTTATAAGTCATGTCATTTTTAAGTGTTATTTATTTATGCTTTATGTGCTGGGAACACGTTGTTTCTTTTTCTTAATCTCCAAAAAGCCGACCCGACCCGATTTTTTTGGTTTCGGGCCTTTTGCGTTTCGAGTAGGTTCGGATTGGGTCAAAGTGCAATCCTTATGATTCGAGTCGGGTCGGATAACATCAAAACCTGACAAACCTAAACCATTGGCATCCCTGACTTTTTTACTTCTTCAGCTATATCTTTTATAAGGATTTGTCTAAATACTTGGTGTTTAAAAGCTATCTCGTTGGGAGGTTATTTGTCTAAGTAAATTACAATCTATATGCACACGTTTAACAGAACATGTCCCCAACACCGTCACCGCAAAATTCTTCCAAAATGTTAAAATTTTCACCGGTGTTAATTTGCTACTTTTGGTTACTCAAAAAGATGGCTCCATGCATCTTGTTTACAGTCTTGCTGACGTCAATCAATGAAATGAGTCGAAGAGCAGAGCGTAGGAAAAGTATCTTAGATTGTGCAATATGTATTCACCATTCCTTAACCTATCCCCGTTAAATGTCCCTTACATTTAATAAAACACAATCATATATTGATCGGGCACATTTTATAAAATACCCACAAAATCCTAAAAATGCACGTTTGTTAACACTCGTCTTTACACTGACAAGCCAAGCGTGCATCTTTGTAAAAATAAAAGTAAATAATAAATAATGGAAAAATAACAAAAAAATGAAACATTAGCAAATCAAATCAATAAGTAAATAAAAAGAGAAAGAACCAACTCAATTGGGCCCCAGCCCATCAACCATTTTGGTCTAGATGGAGTTACTTCAACTCAGCCCCAGAGACCTATCCATGAAGCTTTAAACAAGCTCAGCCCCACCTGAAGCCGGCTCTTTCTCTCACTCTTTCTTCGTCTACAGAGTCTGTAAACGAGGAATGCGCGCGTGAGAGGGAAGGGACGAGCGAAGCAAAATCATTGCACACGGTCGACTGTGTCTGGGCTCTCTTTAGTTATGTTTTGGATTTATTTAAATACTTTGGGCCAGTCTCAGGGCCTTAGAGGTCGCTCTCGAGAGCGCATGCTCGATTACTGGCCCAATCATGAGCAAGGCATGCACGGGGAGTGCATTTGGGCCAAATGGACATTTTGAAGGCGCTACGTAGTCGCATCTTAATTTCTTTAGAATGATTCATGCTTGGGGATTTTCATCTAGTATTAAAAAACTAAGGGTATCAAAATAGCTGATGAAATCATGAAAATGAAATTATGAAGAAAGTATTTTTGGAAGTCCAAGAGCATTTGAACCACACATAAATATTACCATTAGCGCTATGTAAAACAAGGCCGTTTCGAATAGGAAATAATTTGACTAAGATAAATAGCAATTTCCTCTTTCTTTCATAGTAATTTTTACTTGTAATTTTTAGGCTAGAAATATACCACATTTCTTTTATAATTTGCTGATCGTCTCTTACTGATTTTGTCGTAAGTTTGGGGTGATGAGAATGCAAACTTAAAGTACACGCGCATTGTGGCATCCTCCATCCATTTAGTATGTCCCAATTTGTCCGCTGCATGCTTATTATTTTGACGCATGTCCGCTCAAAATTTAAATTAGGAAAACTCAATCTGGTATTAATAACGAACTTGTTTCTTATAAAAAAGAAATTTATACAGGTGTTGGAATATTTATATAGTGTTTTGAGAATTAATTTATAACCGTAACACCTTTAAAGCTAATACCTTTTCAGAAGTTTCCTAACATCGACTTTGAGACATTGCAGTTTTATATGTGTATGTACACGAATTCAATACTTCATAGAAGTGTGCAATCAAATAGACTATAAATTAACTTAACTAGTTCTAACAAAAATCTAGCTTAAGAATTTAGTGGGAAAAGATTAAACAATGCTTGAATGTGATAAAAAAAATGTTGAGTAAAAAGAAATACATATAATAGCGTAGAAAATTTTGAAAAGCAAAGTCTTCTCGAAAAGAAATACATACAATAGGTGTTACGTAATCGCATCTTTCGAAAAGCGTAGAAAATATCGCCTTTTCTTTTCTCTTCTCTTCCACATAAAAATATCGGAAAGCTAATAATGCAGTAAATTCATAAGAAAAAATAATTAAAAAATTCTTATGAGAGAATGATTTTATTTTAATTTATTACTATATTTATTGGCTGGCAATTCATATCGTATCATCATGTTTGTATAGTTATTCATGTCGTTAGAAAAACATTTGAACATAATTATAAAGTACTTTCTTTGTTAAAAATGGGTAAAACACGTGCATTCGGTCTAATTTTGAGTTGAGTGATGCCGAGCTTAAATTTTCTTGACAAATTTGTGTCATATCGAATCTTATTCTAATGCGGTGTCAAATTTGTCGCTCTAACATATCTAAACATAAGGATCTATTTATTGCTATATCTTCTTCTGTTGGAAGAAAGGAAAAAGCTGATCCCAGTCTTCAAAACTAAAAGAANAATACTGGCTGGTAGTTTCTGTGCCCCACTGATGTGTACAATGCTTGGTAGAAGTCATTTATATGTTGCTCTATTTGCACCGGATTTCTGCACCATGTGTCTTCTCTAATGCGTAGCATTGAGATTCTGTTTCGTTGTCTTCTCTGGATGGTTGTAGCGTGGAAATATGTAGTGTTTTTGTCTCCCCATTTCATCCACTCTATTCTGGACCGCATGCTCCAATACATCTCCTCCTGTCTCCATAGTTTTTCAATTTTTCCCACTATTTCCTTGTGTTCTGCAGTATGAGATGCACCTCCCCTCCTGTTGTTGATCCCAATTAGTTGTTTTTTATAATGCTCTATTCTGCTGGCTGCATTTTGAAAGTTTGTTTTACTCCATTTCCCCAAAACAGCCGCTACATTCTTCGTTTTTCCCACTATCCCCACCTGATTTCTTGTGTCATTCCTCCATGCTGATTTAACCACTTCTGTACATTCTGGATGTTCGTTCCAGAACGCTTCAAATCTGAAAGTTCTTTGTTTTTTCTGTCCCATTGTGTCTAGGAGTAGGAGAATAGGGCTATGGTCAGATCCAATAGCGGGTAGAGCGTAGGCTTCAGCACTTGGGAAAGTTACACGCCATTGTAGGTTGCAGAGTGCTCTATCCAGTCTTTTTCTTACTAAGTCAGTTCCTTCCCGATTATTGGACCACGTATAAGAGCATCCTTTGCTTTCTATGTCCATGAGAGAGCATGAGTGAAGGAAGTCTCGAAAGGAGTCCATTCGGTATCGATCAGCTTCTCGTTTACCAGCTTTTTCCCATTCATACAGGACCTCATTGAAGTCCCCCATGCAGAGCCAAGGTTCTCTGATCTGGTCGGAGTTTACGTGAATTGAATGCCATAGGTTTAGCCTCTCCTGGTAATTAGTCGATGCATGAAGAAAGGAGATTCTCATTTTTGTCCCGCTACTTTCAATCTTGCACTTGATGTCTATCATTTCCCGCGAACTCAACAGCACCTCCACCTGAGGTTCCTCATCCCACAGTAATGCTAATCCTCCCCCAATGCCTATAGGGTTGAAAATAGTTGAATTCTTAAACCGGAGTCGCTTTTTAAGGCGTTCAATCACCACTTCTTTATTCTTAGTTTCCATAAGGAAGACTAAGTTGGGCCTGTCACGAGCCACTATGGCTCGAAGATGCTGGACTGTCAAGGGATTGCCCAGCCCTTGACAGTTCCAGCTTAATATCTTCATGTATCCTCAGGTGGCTTGTTTGGGCTAGCCACCAGAGCCCTTTCATTGACTTCTTCCCACATACTGATGGGAGTGTCCAGTAATTTTGCTTCATCCAGTAGGTTTTCGGAGCTTCTTTTCTTCCCATATGGCGCAAACCTTTTCTGCTTTTTGATTGGAGGAGTTTTATGCCCTGTTTTTTTCCCTCTGTGCTTCATCTCTTGTTCCTTCTTTTTGCATATCTCATGTTGATCAGGTTCCTGGTATATCTGTACCATTTTGCCTTTTTCTGAGGTTTGAGGGTCTGTGGGGTTGATGTTGTGTGTTCCTTCTTGGCATGTTGGGCTGTATAGGACTAGTGCCCGATCATTAGTCTCCTCTGATTGTTGTATTGCCATATCCACAGGAAGAGTTTGTGCTGCAGGGTCAGATTCCATAGCCTCTGGGTATGCGGGCAGATCCCCATAGAAAACTATCCAACATGGGCTGGATTCTCTCACTTCAGCCCTTAGCCATGAGCCATAATTCCCAGGTTTGTCGTTCGGCATTTCTGTTTCTTCATATGGAATAATCTGGCAGTTGTTAGCATAGTGACCTATATGTCCGCATGAATAACAGAAATGTGGTAGTCGTTCGTATTTGAAGTCGATCCACCATTTCCTGCCCCCCAAGTTGATGATAGTACCAATTTTTAGTGGTTTGGCAAGTTCCAATTTCACCTTTGCTCTCCCGCTTTTGCAAGAGCTGTTGTTTTTTGCGTCTATTTTTACCTCCTCCACCCTTCCCATCTTGGAAGCTATACTTGTAATAGCCTCTTCACTTAGACCCGCTCTGGGAAGGCCTGCTAAGTGCACCCAAAAGGCGTAGTGTGTGAACTCATAACAGTGTTCGGGGACTGTGGGATCGCCCTCTTGCAGCACTAGTAGGTTACTAGCAAACGACCATGGCCCTGTGGCCAGCACTCTGTCTTTATCTTCTATAGACTCAAATTGAAACATGAAGAAGCCTGGTTCGATCGTTTCGCATTTTACTGTATCTAATTTCCATGCCCTTCGCATTGTTGTGGTAAATGCTTGGAAATTAACATTTGGCTTGGAAAATAGCTTACCATAGAGAATGAGGGCGCTCTCATTTTGAATATTTGCAGGAATACTACCGGGCAGCTCAGTTATCTCCTCCGCAGACCACAGCTGACCCATCCTTTTACACAGGGCAAGCATTCGGAGGTGGTTTTCCTTCCCTTCGTCCATCTTACCTTGGTGATAAGTGGTTTTCTAAAGAGTATTGTTGTTTCTGGCTCAGGTGCTATGGCTAGGGTTACTGTTTTTTCTGGCGTGAAGGGAGCCCTAATGAATCTACACTATGGGAGTTGGGGGTCGAGAATCATCTTACCGTTTCCAGTAGTCCTTGTTCGGATTCCAGAGGGTTTGGCACTAAGGGAGCTTTGGATGCCCTAGAGTTGCTCAGGTGCTCTTTGTTGCTGACGCTGCTCCATGGGGCCCCGAACATGGAGAGGAAGTAGGGAGGCAAATTCTACGCCTAGTCTGGGGGAAGATGGTGTGGAATCAGCATTGGCGAGTTTGGTCTCAATTAGGGTTTCTAGGTGGGGGATCTACCACCAGAGGGGTAGAGAGAAAGCTACCACCGGAGGGGGTAGAGAAGGGGAGGACGTTCCGGAATTCATTTGGAAGCTATTGGCTGAGTTTTGGGCAGAACTAATGGTGTATGTGGCTCCATCAGACAATGCAAAAGCACACGCGGAGCACTTGGCGATGGGTGGGGAGTTCGTGACTCACTTGTGGGCTTTGGTCTCACATGCTGGCATCGAGCGAGAACGTTCTGTTGAGTGACCTACTCTTAGCACTAGCCATAACCGCCCAATTGATTACGATATTATACGTGGACATGGGACCTGTATTGTCTCCTTTGGGATCAGTCAAGACAAAGGTTCGGATACTTTGCTATAATAAAATAAATAAAAAGAAGCAAGTGGCTAGAGTTATATTTGAGTGGTTTTACTATGTGCAAGTCTATAAATAAGAGGGTCCATGCTTTATGTAATTGAGATTTTATGAATCACTACACATGTTGCATTGAATGTGACTGAAACCTTTTATCTCTCCTACTTGTTGAATGTTTTACTGGGGTGTCAAAAAGGCCCATGTCGGCTCGGCCCCACTCGACCTGGCCTGATCCGACCCTAAATTTAGGGTATATTGGAGTCGGGCCAAACTCTTCTTCAGATATGGAGCCAGTATCATTAAGGTTCATTAGGGTTAGGTCGGTGTGGGCCTTTTTGGCACTGGTACTGCACGGCCCTTTTTGATCCATCTTCTCCTCTCTCTCTCTCTTTGCGCAAGAACCACAGTATCTACCACCAAATTCCAACATAGCACTCTCACCCTCGTTGGAACCGCGTCGCCATTGACCACCGCCGTCACTGTTGCTGTGCAACTACCATCGCCGTCTCCAACCACCCACCACCGTCGCCACCAGATCTAATCAGAATCAGCGACTCATCATCACTACCCACACCCTTCAAAGCGAAAACCTTTGTTTTTAGGGTTCGTCGGACACATTCGAATCTCAAATGAGGCACCATCTCTTTCTCTCTCTCACTCCTCCGCAATCTAATGGTGAAGCCTGTGATTTCATAGCAACCCTGAAACGCCATCAACCATGGACTCTCTCTCTCTCTCTCACTCTCCGTGCTGCTTTGAGAATCTGGTTCTTCTTCTTTCTTCTTCTTCTTCTTGGCTTCTTGATGTTGTTACTTATCTTTTCTGATGATGATGTTAAAAATCCCCCCCGACAGCGGTCGGGATCTGACCGCGTGGCCTCAAACCAGACCGATTGATAAAGGCCGTGATGACGGTTGTTCCCTAGTTTGGAAGAGCGTGTACAAGGAGGATCTGATCTGGTCTGAGGGCATCGACAAAGCACCCGAATCTCCTGCCCACCTGCATTTTCTGCCCTTCGGCGGGGCAACCCGGACGGCTCGGGAATGGAAATGGACGGTCCGTCCTTCTATTCGCCGGCAACCGTCTTGTCGCAGCCGAGGGCAGTGCTGGTGGTGTTGTGTCTCTTGGTGGTGTCCCTGTCCTTTGGCTTCGATCGTGACCTGCAAACTTTGTTTGAGCCTAAGATTCTTCGTTTCTCATCCTCGTCCACTCAATTTTTTGCTTTCTTTATGCGCTAAAATCTTTTTTCTCTTTTCTGGCGTTCTTTTTTTCAATCTTTACGAATTTTTTTTTGAATTTTTTTTCTTTTTCTTTTCAAAATTTATAAGTCATGTCATTTTTAAATGTTATTTATTTATGCTTTATGTGCTGGGAACACGTTGTTTCTTTTTCTTAATCTCCAAAAAGCCGACCCGACCCGATTTTTTTGGTTTCGGGCCTTTTGCATTTCGAGTAGGTTCGGATTGGGTCAAAGTGCAATCCTTATGATTCGAGTCGGGTCGGATAACATCAAAACCTGACAAACCTAACCCATTGGCATCCCTGACTTTTTTACTTCTTCAGCTATATCTTTTATAAGGATTTGTCTAAATACTTGGTGTTTAAAAGCTATCTCGTTGGGAGGTTATTTGTCTAAGTAAATTACAATCTATATGCACACGTTTAACAGAACATGTCCCCAACACCGTCACCGCAAAATTCTTCCAAAATGTTAAAATTTTCACCGGTGTTAATTTGCTACTTTTGGTTACTCAAAAAGATGGCTCCATGCATCTTGTTTACAGTCTTGCTAACGTCAATCAATGAAATGAGTCGGAGAGCAGACCGTAGGAAAAGTATCTTAGATTGTGCAATATGTATTCGCCATTCCTTAACCTATCCCCGTTAAATGTCCCTTACATTTAATAAAACACAATCATATATTGATCGGGCACATTTTGTAAAATACCCACAAAATCCTAAAAATGCACGTCTGTTAACACTCGTCTTGACACCGACAAGCCAAGCGTGCATCTTTGTAAAAATAAAAGTAAATAATAAATAATGGAAAAAGAACAAAAAAATGAAACATTAGCAAATCAAATCAATAAGTAAATAAAAAGAGAAAGAACCAACTCAATTGGGCCCCAGCCCATCAACCATTTTGGTCTAGATGGAGTTACTTCAACTCAGCCCCAGAGACCTATCCATGAAGCTTTAAACAAGCTCAGCCCCACCTGAAGCCGGCTCTTTCTCTCACTCTTTCTTCGTCTACAGAGTCTGTAAACGAGGAATGCGCGCGTGAGAGGGAAGGGACGAGCGAAGCAAAACATAACTGTGTCTGGGCTCTCTTTAGTTATGTTTTGGATTTATTTAAATACTTTGGGCCAGTCTCAGGGCCTTAGAGGTCGCTCTCGAGAGCTCATGCTCGATTACTGGCCCAATCATGAGCAAGGCATGCACGGGAAGTGCATTTGGGCCAAATGGACATTTTGAAGGCGCTACGTAGTCGCATCTTAATTTCTTTAGAATGATTCATGCTTGGGGATTTTCATCTAGTATTAAAAAACTAAGGGTATCAAAATAGCTGATGAAATCATGAAAATGAAATTATGAAGAAAGTATTTTTGGAAGTCCAAGAGCATTTGAACCACACATAAATATTACCATTAGCGCTATGTAAAACAAGGCCGTTTCGAATAGGAAATAATTTGACTAAGATCAATAGCAATTTCCTCTTTCTTTCATAATAATTTTTACTTGTAATTTTTAGGCTGGAAATATGCCACATTTCTTATATAATTTGCTGATCGTCTCTTACTGATTTTGTCGTAAGTTTGGGGTGATGAGAATGCAAACTTAAAGTACACGCACATTGTGGCATCCTCCATCCGTTTAGTATGTCCCAATTTGTCCGTCGCATGCTTATTATTTTGACACATGTCCGCTCAAAATTTAAATTAGGAAAACTCAATCTGGTATTAATAACGAACTTGTTTCTTATAAAAAAGAAATTTATACAGGTGTTGGAATTTTTATATAGTGTTTTGAGAATTAACACCTTTAAAGCTAATACCTTTTCAGAAGTTTCCTAACATCGACTTTGAGACATTGCAGTTTTATATGTGTATGTACACGAATTCAATACTTCATAGCAGTGTGCAATCAAATAGACTATAAATTAACTTAACTAGTTCTAACAAAAATCTAGCTTAAGAATTTAGTGGGAAAAGATTAAAAAATGCTTGAATGTGATAAAAAAAATGTTGAGTAAAAAGAAATACATATAATAGCGTAGAAAATTTTGAAAAGCAAAGTCTTCTCGAAAAGAAATACATACAATAGGTGTTACGTAATCGCATCTTTCGAAAAGCGTAGAAAATATCGCCTTTTCTTTTCTCTTCTCTTCCACATAAAAATATCGGAAAGCTAATAATGCAGTAAATTCATAAGAAAAAATAATTAAAAAATTCTTATGAGAGAATGATTTTATTTTAATTTATTACTATATTTATTGGCTGGCAATTCATATCGTATCATCATGTTTGTGTAGTTATTCATGTCGTTAGAAAAACATTTGAACATAATTATAAAGTACTTTCTTTGTTAAAAATGGGTAAAACACGTGCATTCGGTCTAATTTTGAGTTGAGTGATGCCGAGCTTAAATTTTCTTGACAAATTTGTGTCATATCGAATCTTATTCTAATGCCGTGTCAAATTTGTCGCTCTAACATATCTAAACATAAGGATCTATTTATTGCTATATCTTCTTCTGTTGGAAGAAAGGAAAAAGCTGATCCCAGTCTTCAAAACTAAAAGAAATATAGAGATGGTAATAAACAGCTTATGAATATATTAAAGATCATTTTATTTTTCTGACTGGAAATAGCGTTGAAAAGAAAACTATGGTCGAACGTTTGTCACTTGCTGGTATCTTACTTAGGTTTTGGCAAGCTATGATTTGTCCACATCGGCGAAAGTATCTTGGAGGACAACCTCCTTCCAAAGAAAATATTGCGTACGCCTTGTGTAGGCAGTGCAACAAAATAGAAGGTCCTTGACAATGCGACACATGTCGTATAAGACCCAAATCTAAGATCGGGCCTGCTTCTTGTCTCCTTTGCATGCTCTCTCTCTCTTCGCACTCGACTCTCTCTCTCTCTGTCCCCCTCTCTTCAACCGACAAACCACCGCACCTGACCAACGAACTTCGCAACAGCAGAGGCAACCTTTTGAGATGAGTTGGAGGCCACGTGGTAATTTGTCGAACAAGGGCTTGGTCATGACTTGCAAGGAGAGAGAGAGAGAGAGAGAGAGAGAGAGAGAGAGAGAGAGGGCACAACTAGAGGGGATAGTGATGCACTATGGCTTGTTGGTTGGACGAGGGTGCAATGGCTAGTTCAACGAACCAATGAGCGGCTCTACCTTCGCCTCAAAAGGTTGCCCTCATTGCAAAGTTCGTTGGTTAGGCACAGTAGTTCGTCGGTCCAACGAAGGGGCATTGTGGCTCATCCAATGAACCACCGCACAGCTCCGCCTCGAAAGGTTGCCTCTGTTGTTGCAAAGTTCATCAGTCAAGCACAGTGGTTCATTAGTCGAACGAGGGCGTGGTGGTTCATTCCGCCTCGAAAGGTTGCCTCACAAAGTTGGTCAGTCGGGTGCGGTGATTTGTTAGTCAGATAAGGACTTGGCAGGAGAGAGAGGGGGCGGCAAAGGGAGAGATAGTCGAGGAAGAGAGCAGGGGAGGCAGAAGATAGAAGAGAGAGAAGAAAAGAGAAAGAAGAGTTTGCAAAATAATCTGACATTGGACTCCATTCCAGGTATGTGTCGCGACCTCAATGACGTTTTTTTTTTTTTTTAATTGAGCTGGCTACACAAGGTGCATGTAATATTTTCTCCTATTTCAGGGACCAATCTCCCGTTTCACGATTTGCGTGAGATGACATATGAGCGGCAGGTGGATTGTACATTTCTCCACTCCTGCGGTCAGAATTCGTTCGGCGGATCGTTCTTTTGTCATCTCATCTCGGCCGCGCACTTCCGTGATCGTGCGTTTGAAACGCAGTCCGCGTTGGGCTCGCCATCGACTCAACTTGGAGTCACTCCAGAGCACATAAACGTTCGATCATATTTGGTGTTGACTTTCTATAAACGCAGTCCGCGTTGGGACCAACGAGGTCATTCAGCTCTATGAATTTGGGGATCTAGGTCAAAGTGTCAACGAATGTCACATCCTGTCAATCTTCTGTTGACTTTCTAAATTATTGTATTTTGCTGTACTAGAATTTAAGATTGCATTCAGTCAGGACAAATACTTTGTTTAAAATGTTTGTGGTTATTATTTGCGAGTGGCTGTTGTGGTTTGATAATTAGATGAATTTAATCATGTTGTGTTGTCATTAGAGTCTTCCTTTTTGTTGCTTTGTTTCTTTTTCTTTTTTTTTGTGCGTGTTTCAGAAACTAGATCATGTCACCTTACAAAACACTTGAAAATTTGAACCATTCCCTACTTGCCCATCAAAATTAGCATCATCCAAATTGTATCGGAAGACTGATATGCGACTTCTTGAGATCATTTTAAAAACATGAAACAACCTTAGTAACTTATTTATTTTAAATCCTAAGCGTTGGTGCAATTGGTTGGGATGTTAGAGGATTTCCAGGTCAAGGATTGAAGCTGACTTGTACAAATTTCACTACTTGTGTGCAAACTAATCTTGGTTAGGTCCACTAGTATAGACCAAAGGCCCAGAGTTTATCGGCTAATTGGATTTGTGAGCTGGTTCCTGGCCCTTTAGGCACTCGGGCCTTTGTGCTCATGCCCGTGGATGATTATTATTTTTAAATCTATGGCAATACAATTTATTTTTCTTCTTTATAAATGAGAAAGACTTTCCATTTAAAAGAGTTGAGAATAAAAAAATTAGGGTCTCAAGACAACCTAAATTATCTTGAGTTGTCACTGTCACTATTAGAATATTTAAATATTAAATCATACCTTCATTTAATGATTTAAATTTTTAGAACAGTTGATAATGATTCTTCAAGATTTTACAAAGTATCAAAGTAAAAAGTTTTGAGTTCAAATTTTTTTAAAGTCCTTATTTGTCTTCCTTACTATATATTTCCACATTAATCCAGCTTGTGGTGGGGAGTGCAAGAACATTAGATTTTAATATTCTTTTAATAGTTTAAGATTTTAGAACAGTTAGCAGTGATCTCACAAACTTTTACGTTCACACCCAAACGGAGGGTATAAACTAATAATAAACATTCAAACCATGAATGTTCAACACATTAATCAAGATTCCAAGTATGTAAAATCACATAACCTTGACAATCACGAATGGAGTAAATTAAGTAGAACTGCTTGAGAGTGTTAAGTAGAATGGAGTAAATCGGCCAGACATCTTTTCGATTTGTTGTACCCAAACTGCCCAGTCATCTTCTGGCCGGGCCGTTGGCTAGTAAAGGTGATGGAGCTCTTGTTTTGGGTCATTGCCTCTGTGGTGACAATCGCACCTTTATTCTCGAATAGACCCGAAGGTGAGGTGAAGTTCGACTGGGTACTTTAGGCGGGTTGAGTATCGACGTTCACGTGACTTCCCTGATCATTGTGGTATTCACATGCACGGAGCTTGTGCAGCTTTTCTGCATGGCCATCTCAGAGTGGGCGAAAGTATCATTGCTATGTAAGTACGTACGAACAAACTCGTGTCAGGAGAGCAAACTAATCGAGAAGCTGATACGACTAACATGTCGGACGCAATTACAGAAGCCTACGGAAAGGAAACTTCGCCAGTACTCACTTCTCGAGTCGGATGATTACACCACTTCGAGGTGGCTGTACAATCGCATCACAGCTTTCTATATCGATCTCATAGGGGACGGTCAAAAGCAAAGTGCGCCAGTCGGATTTTCCTCGGAAGTGAAACAAGCAGTTTTCAGTTTTTAATGTCGAACGCCGAGGCTCTGGAGAAAGGAGAAGCTTCTTTGAGACTAAACAAAGTGGAGGATAGGCTCGCGTGGGCATGTAGGCTCGGGATGCAAACTCAAGTGATAATTGTGTGGCATATCGTGACAAGTATTTGCGAGCACATGGTACCAATTTCAGATTCGAACTTCTGTGTGGCGATTAGATTATCCAAATATCTTATTTATTTGGTAGCGTTTTCTCCGAAATTATTACCGGATCACCTTACGATTCAGAGTGAGCTTTCGACCAAATCATTATTGAAACAAGATGTTCGCTCAAAAGCTGCAAGACAAAAGAACAAAGAATCCAAAATTTGAACGGGAATGGTGAAACAATGAATGATACCGGTATAGTGATAATTCAAGACGCACAGTTAGGGCAGCAATTGCTAGATGTAGAAAAAGGTCCAAACTTTATTTGGAAGGTGCTGGTAGAGTTTTAGGCAGAATTTATGGTATACGTGGCTTTGTCGGATGATGTGAAAGCCCATGCAGAGCACTCGGCAAGAGGTGGAGAATTCGTGACTCACTTGTGGGCTTTGGTCTCTCATGCTGGCATCAAGCGAAACCCCTCCTATCTCACCTACTGAAACTGGACTAATTGATTGTGATAATGCACATGGACAAGACTATTAACATGTCTTCATTAAACTTGTCAAATGGGTGGATTGAATTAGATTTGAGTAAGTCAAAAATGAGTTCGATACAAATCGACCCATTTAACACACATAAATTTAATGATTCTAGCAACTTGTATCTAGACCGACTGGATCTGGATCCAACTAATGCTCAAGCCAACAAGAGCTCCACTTCTTACCAAATTTCAATAAGTGATGACTCTTGTACTTAGTAATTATCTTTTCAATAATGGTAATTTATTTCTAGCTCTTTGTAAATCGCGATTGGTAACCTGCCTTAGTTGTAGTAATTTATTTCATGCATGGGAAATTTCTTGCTACTAGAAATTTTTTTAAAGGAAAAATTACTTTATTATTTCTCTTTTTTTGTTTTTTGGGGAGGTAATGGAAAAGAGCAGGAAGTCAATTTATTGTTGTTTGGTTAACGACAGAATGATTTTTCAATTCAACTTCTGCACTGCTGCGTATCAATGTAGCAAGAAATATTTGCATAGAAAAAGGCTTCCATGCGACCTTACACGTGTGAAAAAGTTAAAGTAGAATTTCAGGAAAAAGCTTGTTCTTGAGCTCCGATTCTCATTTCCACGGCGGTCTGCAAAGATCCAGATTGTTTTCTTTACTGCGTCTTCCCACAATGCATCAGATGTGTTCGACTGACTCCATTCAATGACTCCAAGTCCAGTCAGTG
Source organism: Corymbia citriodora subsp. variegata (assembly GCA_014858505.1). NCBI lineage: Eukaryota > Viridiplantae > Streptophyta > Magnoliopsida > Myrtales > Myrtaceae > Corymbia > Corymbia citriodora. The sequence continues at coordinate 5,124,632 of CM026413.1, forward strand.
CACCTGCACTTAAAAATTTCGAATCCCGTCACCATTCTGTCATCCACCAACATTTAAAAATGGAAAAAGCCTAGCTGACTGCACCTCATATTTTACCAAGAAACTAAAAAATCAAAATCCCACTCGGTAGGAGAAAACCCCTTAAAAAAAAATTGCTAGAAAGCAAAAGGGTGAAAAGGAAACATAAAATTATTAATTATCTAAATTCAGATGATCACAGCATTTGATTGAATTCTTGTGTTACAAACTATCACAATGTGATGACAAACGTTTTTTTTTTTACCGAAAATGTATAAATGATTGTTAATTTTGTCAATTTTAAGTAGGCCACATTGCATTAGGTCATGTTTAATTAGGTTGGGCTCTTTCAATAAGTTCATATCGTATTCGTAATTTTTTTTTTGTTGTATCAGAAATTGTGATCCCAATATGAAAAAATTGTATTGATTTTACTTTCTACATCACATTGTAGTTTGATTAATCTTTTTCTATTTAGTATCGAAATCAAAATCAAGATAGATATATAAATGTTTTTTTTTTCAAAAAGGAGGCTAACTTGGGTTTTATTGTCCAAATAAAAGAGTTTGTGTCCTGTCGAATAAAAGCACTTTGGAAAAATTGAAAGTCAAATTTATCTATATCATTTGCATATTGAATATTTAATACATTTATTTATGAATTGTTAATAGCATTTATTTCATTTTGAATAAAAATATGTCATTGTAGTTTATATGAAATTGATGGGGAAATTACCAAAACAATCATAAACTATTATAATTGTGTCAATTCAGTTTTAAATCTATTTTTTTGTTGTTGGTTGAGTCCTAAACATTTTGTTTTGTATCAATTTAGTCCATTTGGTTAATTTTTGCCCAGAACTAGATGTGGCCAGCGTTGCTAGGGTTTAGTTAGCAATGAGCAAAGGTGGCCATGGCCTTGCTCATGCCCTTGCCTTCGTGTTGTTTCTATGAGATAGGTTCCTGGGTTTTGAGTTGTGGAGTTGAGTTGCAAAGGACGGGGAGAAGGAGGAAGGAGTGGAGGTGGAAGCCATTGTCGTCGGTGCAGATAAGCTTGCAAGGCTTTTGGAAGAAAGCACCATGCGCAAATCAACAAGAAGGATGAAACCTCTCCAACTACCGGCGAGGCCATGGCCACCTTCCCAAGGCTAGCTAGGCCCTAGTGAGGTGGCCCCACTTGCACTTGCCTCAGCCTCACCCAAATTTAGGTGAAGGCTACGACCCTCACTAGCAGCTAACAAGGGCTTCATAGCCCTCGCCTAATTCCAACAAATTAGCTGTAGAGGGGCGAAAAAAAAAAAAAAAAAAGAGAAGAAAAAAGGAAAAAGAAAAGAAAAATTAATAAAAATAAGCATTTTCGAAATATTTTATTAAAATATTATTAAAAATGTCAATGTTAACGCTGACCATGCCACATATGTTTTTTTTTTTTTTTGGTCTATCCTAGTCTAATTCTCAACTTTTTTTCAGATTTTTTGCTTCACCTTTTTATAGAGCATGGGACTCAAAACTTACACTTCAAGTTAAACGTTCACAAACCAACCCCACTGAGAAGATAAGATTTAAACCCCCCACCTCCTCATTCCCATGTAAAAAAGGTGGCCATTGTGGGTAAAACCCAGTGATTTTATATCCACATCAACAATTTCCAACCTAAATTTGCCGTATGGCTCAACTAGCATAAATGTAAAAAGTTTAAAATTAAATTGGCTCGATTAAAAAATTTAGGACTAGATTGAAATCAATACAATAGATTTAGAATTTTTTGACAATTTTTCTGACCTAATGAGTTGAAGCATAGTATGCATCGATGCATCTACTCTAAACTCTCATTATAATGGCCGAGACCCCAGATTGACTTGAAATAGTGGCAACGTGACCCCTTCCTTCCACATTCCATAATCTCTAGTCCTTACATTCCATCTCGGTTCAAGCGTCACATCTACGCGGCTCCATTTCTTTATATTATGACCGGAAAGACATAAATGTTCAGCAAAAGACGCATCGTTGATTGGACCATTTATCCGTGTTGAATATTTCTAGAGCGGTGAGTTGCGCAAGTTTTAGCAGCCATACTATCTTGTTAATGATGCACTCATACCAAACATCATTTAGGTTCGATTGTGTGAAAATATATTTTGAAAATGATCTCATCTTCCTAATTGATACCGACTAGACAAAACAACTGCATTGGGCACGTAGGATGAGGAAACTTGTAGGTGAAAAACAAGAGAATTGTTCAAAAAGTACCAAACTTATTGTATGGCTACCAATTCAATTCTAAATATTCTAATTTAGCCAAAATAGTTCGGAAACTTTTGATGATTTTTCAATATGGTCATTTAAGTCAATTTGGATTGGAAATCACTGACATTGTAAATTAGTTAGTGCCAGATGTTCTATGTGATGTGGCTAGCAATTTCACATGTTAGATGGGACTCAATATGATGTTGCTTTAAGAAATTTTGAATTTTTTTCCCTCTATCTTCTTGAATTTCCAATTGCAAGGTTGTTGAAGCTTTTGTAATGGCTGGCGATGGTCATGCCTAGATCTACGCAAGGGCAAGGATTGCTTGTGGCAGGCGAAAGTACTGCTGAGGCCCCGATTATTGGTGGAGAAGAAGATAAACAATGTAATAGGAATAAAAGAAGAAGAAAGAAAAAACAAAACGAAATGAAGGAAAAGAAAAGAAAAAGAAAGGAAAAAGTCAGAAAATTCAAAATTGCAAAATAATGTGGTTTTGAGTCATTATCAAACGCATATAGTTCTGACTAAATCGTGCATGATCAATTTTCAGTCTAAATTGATCGAAAAGATTACACTAAAAAAATCAAAAGATATAGGATTATTTGAATAAATTGGAAAGTTTAGGGTTGAATTGATGACTGTAAAATATGTTTAGAATTTTTTTGATAATTTTTACAAAAGACGAGTTTGCATTAGAAAAAAGAGTTTTCGCACCCCTAAATTACCGTGATTGTGTCACAACTAACTTCTACAAAATAAATTACGACTATTTTTTCTTTTCCCTTTTCAACTTTCCCCAAGAGTTGAAATCCTTTTGTAAAAATGCTAGATTTTCATTCTTTCTTTTTTTTTATCGATCTTACTCCATTCTTACTCCAACTCTCACTTTTAAACTTTTGCCCTACTTCCTTATAAGACATGAGAGTTAAAACCCATACCTGAAATTAAACCGTTCCCATCTCAACTCTCTTTGAAAAGATAGGAATTCGAAACCTCCACCTTCCTCTTCCTGTATGGGAAGAGTGGCCACCCCAGTAGTTTCTAGATTTTCATTCAAACATTGGATCTTATCCGAAAAGTCATGAGAGGCTATTTTATTTGGTTTGTTGACAAGATCTCTTTTCTTTCAAATTTAGCATTTGATATTTCAACGGTCTTTTTCCTCTATGTATTCCACTAAGTCCTGCTTTACTACTTGTCATGAGAGGTGACCTACCAAATTCTTAGAGAATGGTTACAACTTTTAAGCAAAAAATCAGCAATGCTTGCTGACAAATGCACCTTGCCCAAATAATAAGAAATTATTCATTTCGCAGCTGTAAAAAACATAAAACAGAAATACATGTATAATCAAGACAGCGAAAACAACTAATGAAGAGCCACCGCTTCCAAAACAAACAATTAAAAGTTTTCATGTAACAGAGATTGTAGTCCCATTGATATCTTGAACTTCTGCTACCAGACAAACCTGATAATTTTGCTTGCTATTCCCCCTAGTGCCGCAGCAATTTGATTTATTACAAGGATTTAATTGCCTTGATTGTCAAAGAAAAATTCCATCATCTTACCAAAAAAAAACTGGAAGCCTCTAAAAAAGAAGAGAGTAACCTTTGTGATCAACACAATCCATGTGATACTAACCACTTCATTATAGCCAAAACCAAAGTCACCAATGTTGTCACGCCCCGAATCTCAAGCATGCGATAACCCCTTCACTTTAGTAAAATGAATGTAATGTCTTAGGATATGTCACCGACCATTCTTTTTATCTTGCAATTAAACACATATAGAAGCAAATCAACAACACCCAATTAATAAACAACAGGGATAGTAGAAGACAACTAATAACAACAGCAACGTCGTTTTTATTTTTGTACTAATTAACTCTAGGAAGTTTATACACAAGCCCATCAATCAGGCAGCTTCCTCTATAGTCATCTAAAGATACTAAGTAGGGTTAATCTACTTCCTTCAATCATCAAGCACACAATCCTGCTACCCTCAACAAAGTACTCCACCATTGTCCAATCCATAGCGATAGAGATGCTATAACTACAGACCTGAAAAATGGTTAACAACAACTAGTGAGATATAAATTTTAGTGAGTTACAGTCCTAAGCCTTGGTTAGGATATCAACTTGCATTGGGGTTCCTAACAGGCATATTCCTCATTACTACAGCAGATCAATTGCAAAATGACCCTCGCTCGCCTTTATTATAAACATGATCTACCTAGTAAACCATGCAATGAAGAATCAGTAATCAACTAACTCGTAGGCAACCTTACCTTGCCAATTCCATATCCTACATGGTATCAATTTCACAAATGTCATGATCAGTACAAACATGCATATGCATAATTAGAACACATAACAATATGTTTCACATGCACCCCTGCATTTATATATGTTCCAATTATTATGCTCTCACCAGAGCCACAACCAAACTCATGTCGGTGTGTACAATTGAACTCCCACCGATATCTTCTGGCTTAGCCAGGCATCATCCCACCCTATCAGGCATAGCAACATCTGGAACTCCCTCTCATACGACATTTCTAAAGGAGCATAGGCCTAGCCTCTACCGCGACCCACATCCGGACTCTTGCTAGGTATTTCAATAAATCAAACTTCATCTCCCGAACTCCCGCCTAGGTGACAAGTTACTTTATGTGACTACACGAATGCACCACAATAATTAATTTCAATTCATTTCCATGTATTTACCAATGCAAACGTGGTATGTGCTCAACATAATAAATCATTGCCTATTTTTCACATAAAAATGCAGGAAAATATTTGTACGTTGTCACATAATTATTGAAAACCCCTCGAACTTTGCATGCCTTACCTTTTAAACTCTCATCCCTTTCACATTTCTATAAAAACCCTTATAAAAATTACCACACCGGGTTTACATAAGGAAAACAATTTTCAAGAAAATATCATAAAATTCAGGCCAAAAGCACATAACAAGCAATACTTATAACCCATTGGCTATGGCCTGTCAATTATTTCTCGATAACTTATCACCTACCTGACGATAGCTTATCCTCTAATTCTTAATAGCTTATCATCCCTTTGGTAATAGCTTATCATCAAACTCTTGATAGCTTATCATCTATTTAGTGATAGTTTATCACTTAATCCCCCGATAGCTTATTGTCATTTTGAAGATAGCTTATCATCGTTTCCGATTGCCTATCGCAATAGCTTATCACTCATTCTGATAGCTTATCACAATAACTTATCACATTAATTATAATTAATTAACATAGACATAATTAATTATAATTAATCAGGGTTAATTAATCTTAACCATGGTTAACTTAACTTAACCACATAAAAAACCATGGTTAATTAACTAATCGTAGTTAATTAACCTAACCACTTATCAACCATGATTACTTTATTTAACCCAAGTTAATTAATCTAACTATCAGTCAACTATGGTTACTTTATCTAACCAATGTTAATTAACCTAACCATTTATCAACCATGGTTACTTTATCTAATCAAGGTTATTAACCTAACTAACCTCCTAATTAGGATTAACTATAATCTAAACTAACCCAAAGCAAGTTTAACGGACTAATAAAGGGATTAGAACGTAAACTCAACTAGTGGTGATTCCAACAACACAAGCGTGACGGTGGCAGCAAGGGCTTCTCACGGTTACGTCCGAAACATTGAGGGGATGCTGATGAAAAATGGGTCTTGGCAGGGGTGGTTTCCTACGGAGATGAGAACCATGAGGGAGAGAGGGGCACAGCTTGGGCAACCTAGGATGGGTGGCGCCATGGCGGCACGACAGTGACGATGTGGCAAGAACAGTGGGTGGTGGTTGTTTGGATTGCAAATGGAGCGGCAAGGGCAAGAAACAAGAGGAAAATGAAGAGGAAAGAGTGAAAAATGAGAGAGAAACTTAGAGGGGGAGGGGCTGAACACCCAAGGAGGAAAGAGGGGAGGAGAGAGAGAGGAAAGAGAGAGGAAAGATGAAGATATTTCCCTCTTGAAGCCTTCTCCAAGAAGCTTCAACCATTTCCCAAAAATTCATCATTTCCTTGACTTTTATTCCCTTTTGTCCTCTCCCATTTATTGCAAGTTTCTAGAAGGGGTAAAATGGTAATTTCACAAAGTATAATATACCGTACTATACACATATATGGGCCAAAATTTTATACGGGCTTAAATAAAATTTGTTTAGGTTCAAAATGATGAGAAATGGGCTTGAAAATGCTATTGAGCTCTAATGAGCTTGCTTGGGCCCACTTGGGCTTGGTGGGCTTGGTTGGGGCCTACTTGGTCGACCCACATTGGGCGTGAGGCCCATTAGGCCTTCGGTTGACTTGACTCTATTTTTTTGGCTCCAATTCTCGATTTGCTTACCTTTTTCCAATAATTTTCAAGCTTGCCAATAAATTTGAGAATCAATGAGACAATGTCCAATATTTTAGTATCGACATCCTTAAAAGTTTAAATTCATGGTTAAAATCGATCAATTGTTACTTTAGTACGACCAAATTATCAGACGGTGTTTAGGAGTTCTCATGCATTTGATCTGTGGTTGATAGCTTTTCAATCCACAATCATGCCTATTCAAATCAGGGCGATTATCGATTGTCATGTAATTACGAGGAGTTAATTGCTCACCCTAAGTACAAAGCTAAAAGGAAATCGATTTAACGTTATTCGCAGTTAATATTGAAGTTATGTGGAATCACCTGCAATCCAATCTTGTACTTCTATTGAATCGATTTATCTCCATTTGCTAATTGGCTTGCAACCGTATGGTATCATCTTTCTTTGATCCTTATGGTTAAGTGGCATATCCTTGATTGAATTCACTGGTCATACGTGTATCAATCGTTAATTACCTTTCCGAATAATTAGTTAACTCATGAGAGGTCAACTTAAAGTAAACATAACTAACAGCGTATTGATAAAATAAAAATTTCATATATTTCGAAATAGGTCGAAATTTAGAACATCACAAATGTGGTAATAAAACAACAAGCAAAGTATCTTTCAAGGAAACGTGCATAAAATTGTCTTGTCATAATAATTTTTCTGATATAAGAGGATATAGAAAGTGGGGTAGAAGCCCACAAGAAAGCTCAGACTCAATTTGGAAGCAAGGGTGTCTTGACAATGAAGGCAGCTAATGAGGATGATAAAGTTTAGATTCTTTCCTTTCAAAGCACAATGGCTAGAGCGTGAGTTTGCTTACGAGAAGAAAGGATTGCTTTGATGAAAAAGTATGCTAAGGAAGCAATAGCGTAAGCGCAGAGAAAGGAGAGAAATTCTGCTTGATATGCTAGAAAAATGGGACTAAGACCAAATCGAGAGAGAGAGAGAGGAGCAAATCAGGAGGCAACGAAGGGCGAGGAGCAAACTACGAGACATGTCAAGTACTTCACTTTATTTCTTGTCTTTGCCCTCTATTTCATTTTGTCTTAGCCTAAGTTTGTGTTGTTAGTTTTGCAATTCATACATTTTCCTTTTAAATTTAATGCTAAAATAGAGATATAAGACCTTTTTACTTCTATGACCATTCACGAGTGTCATATATGACCTCACCTTGCAATGCCCTTAGTCTCGTCCGGAAATCAGATCCTTCAAGAAATAGGATTTTAATTCCCGTTATTTTCATATGTGGAGAAAAATCTAAGTTCGATTTGAATTCTACATAAAATAAACCTGCTCATAAAATGTAAAACCAAATTATCTAGCAAAGATTAGAATTGGGATATCATTCCACTTTATTATAAGCATAATACAAGGAAAACCTCAATTCCACCACTGAGGGCCACCATGGCGACCTCCGCCACCATCAGTCTCCAGCCTTCGCCACTACTTGCCAACGAAGGTCGTCAACAACTAGACTTCGCCATTAGTCGCCAACATTGGTCGCAGGCTACTAGACTCTACCACGGGCCACCAAAAGGTAGCTAAACTTTGCCGTTGGTCGTGAGTTGCCCGCTAATCGCTAGACTTCACAATCAGCGGCCAGATGAATTCACCGTTGTTAATGACAAGTATTCTTTTCTTGTGATCAAAATTTTTACAATCCGAACAATTGAAAAGGAAAGAATGATGGAATCCATCTGAGGATTTCCTGTCATAGAACCAAAGGAGACTTTTTAGTGAATTTGGGATTTATGATATAAAATACGTGGCTTTTCTCCTATTTAGCCCCTAGTTTACCCAAAGATCAAAATGTCAATGTTGAGTTGTTTGCCTTTCTTATATGCTATTTATTTATATATGTGACAGAGTTTATATGCTTTTTATATATATGTGGTCTTCCTTTACTTAATATGATATTAGAGTCAGGTTTTGTCCTAATTTATTTGGCATGTACATCCCCTATTCTCAAATTACATGTGGGGTTTCTAATTTGGTTTACTCGTTAGAGAGATTGTTGTAGTATTCCACATTACTTATCTATGATATTTATATGTTATATATATGGCTTCCCCTCAGCTATTACCGAATGTTTTTGAGTTCTACTCTTTGACATGAAAACTATAATTGAGCCTAGGGCTGCTTTGTATTTGAAATAACTTTTATCCCTATTATAGAATCAATTGGGTTAAAACGGTTTTTTTTTTTTTTTGCAGCTTCCGCACCGTACAAAAGACAGCTTCGTCCAGCTCATTATTTATTGAAGATAGAATCATTTTCCACGATATCAAAATTGCCCAAGTATGAATCCAGGGCTTTCGAAGCTGGTGGCTACAAATGGTGAGTTTTTTAATTTCGTTTTTGTGACATTTATTCATCTAAGCAGATGCTCATATATTTTGGAACTACGTTAAACTCAATCATGTGATACAACTTTGATGCTTAATCAACTAACAGCCACTTAAACATTTAATTTGTTCATTTCAGGAGTCTATGTCTTTACCCTAATGGAGACAAGCACAGTAAAAAGTCCGGATATATTTCCCTGTATTTGTCTGTCGAGGAGACAAAAAAATTTCCTCCTAACTGGAAGGTTCATGTGAACTACAAGCTTTTTGTGCATGACAAGATACGAGACGAGTACCTGACCATCCAAGGTTGATCATCACATAATTCACAATCAATGATGATAAAGCCACAACTCTGATTATATCATCATCGTTTAGAATTAACAACAAAGTTTTATCAACTTGTGGAATTGGGTGTAGATGCTGATGGGACAGTGAGGACCTTCGATGAAAAGAAGACCCAATGGGGGTTTTCTCAGTTTCTTTCGTTAGAAACATTCCAAAAGGATTCAAATGGATACCTTTTGCATGACTTTTGTGCATTTGGGGCTGAGGTTTTTGTCCTCAATTCTACTGGGAAAGAGGAGTCTCTTACCATAATCAAAGACCAGCCAAACCAGATATTCACTTGGAAGATTAAAAACTTCTCCAAACTGGACAAGGACCCTTGTTCTCATGCATTTTCCTTCGGGCAGAGCAAATGGTACATTCCCGGACTAGAAGTTTGTAAAAGCCTTTTGCCGTTATCAAATTTTATTTTTGTTGCTTCCGTTTATAAATAGAATTGGCTAAAATCTATCGTTGTTAAATCTTAATTATCGTGCGTAGGAAGTTAGTGGTGTATACAAAAGACGATGCCCCCGCAGAACGGAAGTCGCTGTCCATGAAATTACAAGTGCAAGACCTCCCTCCGAAGGGGCAAATGTATGCAGAATTCAATCTGCGTGTACGGGACCAATTTAATGGTAACCATAAGGAGAAAAAAGGTATGTTTTTCATTTTTTATCTCTGTAATAGATGTGGCTGGATTGACTTTTACTAGTTGTATTTGCTTTTTATTTAATCTAAATGTCACAACGAGCACACAATTTAATGGTAACCAAGTGACATAGTTTAGGGTTTTTGGTGGTACAAAAAAAATTTGGGGTAAAATTATCCCAAGTGACATAGTTTGGGGTTTTTCGTGACACAAAAAAAAGTTCAGTGTAAAATTGTCCCAATGGGCATAATTTGGGGTTTTTGGTGGCATTTTTCCTTTAGTTAATTATATGATTATTTTATTTATATTTATTTATTCCGAAAATAATAATAATAATAATAATAATAATAATAATATTTATTGTTTTTAATAATTATCAATTAGGATAATTCCTCATGTTTGGATTAATTACTTTTCGATAAGTAATTGTGGTAAATGATGATTTACGGGAATTATTGGTCATCGCAATATCGTGAGATGAATACTACATGAGGCAATGATTGATTGGTGTGCTGATTGTTTGTTTATGCCTTATTAATTGAAGTACGTATATTCTGGGAATTATGTGGTATTTCCTTACGAAATTGGTTGATTATCGAATTATTGCAATATGGCAGTTTATGAATAATATGTGAATATTAACTGCTTTGTATGTATATCTCATGCATGTCCTATGTGGATTATGATACATGCTTGTGAGATCACTTGTGCCTTGAGGCATGTGTGATGCGGGGTGGAGGGTGGCCCTAATGCATGTTTATGTGGGGAAAATGTTAGAGCCCTAATGCGTGTGTTACATAGGGAGATAGTGGAGGGCGACCCTAATGCATGTTTACGCGGGGAAAAAGATAGAGCCCTGATGCGTGTTACGTGGAGAGGTAGAGATGGTTGTACCTTGATGCGTGAGACGAGGGGAAAAAGGGAGAGCCCTGAAGCGTGTTGACGCGGGGAAACGCATAATTGGAACACACCCGATTGCTATGTGCATGGAACGTTATATGTGCAGTGTTCTAATTATGTGATTATCTACTTGCCCTTGTGTGGCCGTGTATGCTATCCCAAACACAGCTCTCCTGGCCTTAATAGAGACTATCTGTTAGCCACCAAGTTTCTTCTCAAGTCATGAACTTAGACCATAGTAATTTCTAAAATATCAAAAATTCTAATGCATAGGATCCCATGAGGGCAAGTGCAGAGTATACTCCAGAATTTTTCTCAATCATAGTGTTCGTTCATAACTAACGTTCAAAACTAGAAGAGAATATGAGTGTTTAGAAGATCATGTTGATAGTAGAGTACACAACACACTTCTTATTTTACTCTTTGGTTTTTACAATGGAGATTCCTTGCTTATATAAGTAGAGGAGGATACAAACGACAAGAGTAGGCAAGTTGGCCATGCTCGAACATAATAGCCACTTATGGGCTACATACATGAGGAGTCCTAAAGAAATCCCGTGACAAGTTAAAAATAAAGATTTTGTGCCTTGCGCTACAGTGAGCTAGGTGAACAGTGAATAGTGAACAGTGACCGTTGCTACAGTGATTCCATAGCGACTTTTATTTATTTCGGCCATGCCCCATCTCTAGCATTATAGTCATAGTCCGAATTATCAGAGCTATGATTAGCTATCTATGCTTTGAGTGGGGCGTCTTCATCTATATCTGATGGATTCGAGCTTCCGTCTTTTTCTCTTTTGAAAGCGCGAATGAGATTCTCAATCTCTTCTGCCGACAGATTGGGTGGACGAGAGAAGTTAACACCGAAAGGATCAGAGAAATGGGCGTAATCTTGGGGAAATGATTCTCCCAAAGGGTCTTGAGAGAGCGGTCCCCCCCAAGGGTCATAGGGGATGGAGGAGTCAGGATTATTCTGTCAAAGACATTGAGGGCTTCTTGAATTTCGTCCCTCATAGGATCCCAAGCTTCGAGGTGCTCCCAAGACACAGGGGTATGTGCGGGAGGCCATGCTTCTGGTGGGATGATTCTATTTTCTTGACATATGATCCTTGGGAGTTCTCGAGATGTAGGCCTGCTAGTTGTGATGGAATATGGAAATGTCTGGTGAAATCGTGCTACTTCTTGAAAAACTTGGGGCCTGTAACTTGAAGTTCCTGCAAGAGAAGGTTTATCAGAAATCCATCTAGTGGAATGGCAGAATGTCCATGGTCGGTGGAATAGGACAACAGTGTGTCTTTCTGGTTTAGGCCTTCCTTGATGATTCTGGATTTTGAAGAGTTCCTCCAATAAGCAAGTGGTTTAAACCATGTGAAAATATCTAGAAGATATTTTTGGTCGTGTTCTTGACCTACTTGATCTTTTGTAAGAACTTGCAAAATTTTGTCAGTGGGAAATTCAATGGCTATAGTGTACAGGTTGAACATGTACCAAAATAACCATTTCAAGTCTTCTAGAAACTCAGTATCATGAGGCCATTGGAGAGGATGAATAAATGGATATCCTGGATGGAGTCTTTCGGGTCTGAGCATTAATCCTCCATAATCTTAAAAGATTCGGAGATGATATTCCCACATAAATTCTTGAAGTTTTTCTATGAGAACATTGTCTCTGATTGCAAGTGGGACATCAGGAGGATATTTGAGACTTAGCCAACCACCTTGTATGTTGGTAGTGCGGTATGTTTCCAAGAAAGGTTCTTTTTTGACATACATGTTAATTGCCTCCAATGGCTCTTTTAGTCTAGACAGGAAGTCAACAAGGACATTCTTAGTCCTTGGAATGTGTTTAACATCAAATGAGTATTTGAAAACCATTCAGCCCATCGGAGCAATTGTGGATGAGGAACTTGCTTCTGTTTGAACTTGATCATCTGGGGAAAAGAGGACATACATTTCGACGAGGAAGTGATATCCAATGAGATGGAATTCAAACTTTTTGATGCCATACTTGACTGTAAGTACCTCATTGAAAGTGGAATGGTAGTGAATTTCGGCTTGGGAGAATTGGCCACTTTTGTAGGCACAAATATGCCTGGTTTTATCAATTTCTTCGAAAAGAATGGCTGCCCAATATTTATTACTAGCATCGGTTTGAAGAATCCATTTTCCAGTGGAGGGGATTTTCAAAGGAGGAAGGTGTTGCAGAGTTTGTTTTAGTTGAGCAACAGCTTGGGTCTGCTTTTGTTCCCATGGGGGAGCATCTTTCTTAAGCATTCTTTGGAGTGGTCTGAGAGTTTTGGAAATTTGGGGAACAAAATCCCGCAAATAATTGACAATGCCAAGAAATTGCTGAACCTGTTTGGTGGTAAAATCTTTTCCAGGGAATTTCTGAAGTTCATTAACAATATGAGGTTCAGGGCAATAGGTTCCTTCTTTTTAGCGCATGCCAATGAATTCAATTTCCTTTTGGGCGAGAATCATCTTTTTCTGTGAGAGCATAATACCATGTCTTTTGATGATATCAGCAAATTGGATCAAGAGTTGACAATGAGATTGTTCATCAAGATTGAAAAGAAGGATGTCATCAATGTAGATTTGGGAGTGGGGAACAATGAGCTCAAAAATTTTGCACATAGCCTTTTGTAAAAGGGAATGTGCAGTTTTGAGGCCAAAAGGAACAACTGTCCATTGGAAATATTGGTTCAGGATGCAGAACCCGGTTTTGGGTCTGTCTACAGGGTCAATGCCCAATTGTCAAAATCCTACCTTGAGGTTGAACTTTGAATAGATTTTTACTTGGGTTAGGTTAAGAAAGAGAGAATTTCGATGGAACAATAGGAATTTATCATCTTGAAGGAACTGATTCAGAGGTTGATAATTGATTACTAACCTCATTTTCCCACGGTTCTATTCAGCTCGCTTATTAACATAGAATGCTTCATATGCCCATGGGAAATCAGATGGTTCAATGAGACCTTGCGAGAGTAGTTATGCGCATTCTTGTTGAGCAAGTGTAAGGTGTTCTATGCTCATCCCAGAGTAACTGGCTTTTGTAGGGTTAATATCTTCATTCATTTTAAAAGGAAGTTTGACATAAAAAAGAGAATTTTTTCATAAGGGCTTGGTGCAAGTTTGGAAAAATTGGGAGTGGGTCTCAGCACAAGAGGAGAGTAAACTTTGGATGATTGGGTTCAGCATGGCTGGTTGAAGGATATAGAATCTCTTGATATCCACAAATTCACGGAATTGATTTTTGAAACGGAGTCCATTCGAAAGGATTCTAAGCCTTAGGAGTTGGGTTAGGATATCCCAACCAATGATAATATCTTTATTAGGAGATCTGGAGCCAAGGACTTTGGTGGTAATGGAACACTAGGAAAAGAACTGGATGGTTATGGGTTTGCTACGATACTTGGTAGCAAAAGTGTCGCCAAAGGCAAAATTGAAGTATCTAGTGTATGGTTTCTAGAATGTTTCTGGGAGAATCTTTGTGTCAAGGATGGAAGAGCTGACTTTAGTATCTATAAAAGCCACAAGAGGGATTGGTTTGTGGTATTTGGACAAAAGAATATGAATGGGGATGTATGGGTGATGGATAGATTCAGTGATCTGAATTTCATCAGGAAAGTTAGAGAAGAAGGTAAATACGTCATTCTCATAATCTGAGGTTGAGTCTGAGGTGTACGTTTGGATGGCATGTAGAGTATCTTCTGAGGGTTAATCATCTAAGGAGAAGACAGACTCGATGTCAGAGTCGTCGAGCTGAATGCCAATGCTTCTGGCAATTTTATCAATCAAGTGGCTTTCGCTCTTCTTCGCCATTGGCGATTTTTGGCAAAATGTCATTTTTTGTTGTAAACATAGCATTGGTCTTTGCTTCGTTTCTTAGAAGAGTGATGGCGGCATTTATGCAAAAATTTCCACTTCCCTTTACCTTTACTTTTACGTGTCTTTTTGAAAGAGAACCGTTTAAAGTGTATCTTTTTTTTGCAACCTATGCAGGAAGGGTCTGAGCAGTCATTGGGACATTTGATCTTCAACTCTGGTTTCAGGCATGCCTTGTCAAGATGCTTGTTTTCTTTTAGATAGCTTTGGAAAGCTTCTCTGTGTAGGCAAAGTTCTTTTATAGCAATATGAATGGCTTGCTGAATTTCTTCAAGAGTGGCTTCAGTCAGACTTTTTTGCCTTTGTTGGAGAGTCTTTTCTGCAACTTGGCTAACTTCTTTTGGAATAGACGCCAAAAAGATTGGTTTGAGATTTCAATTTGCTCCAAGCAAATAGAATAACTTGATTATAACTTGGAAATGTCAATCAAGATCTTTGCGCTTGAGTGAGCAACATTTGCGTTCAAAGAACTCCTACCATTTGAGTTCCTTTGAATCTTCTGGCTTACCAATGAAGTACATATGGATAATCTGGATAGCATTATCCAGTGGCTGTGTTAAGAGGTACAACTGGTCTTATTCTGAGGCAGTATACCACAAGTCTTTGAAGGCTCTTGTAAAGCGGTTAGTGAATTCCAAAATGATATCATAAGTGCTGGGTTTAGAAATATGCCTAGTGGTGAGTCAGGCATGGAATTCTTGAAGTCCTTCAGGCCACTTATAGTATGGAATGCCATCCAAAGTAAAGTAAACTTTGGAGGATGATGCAGTAAAGGTTTGAGTGGCATTTGGCGGGTCTTGGTGGGGTACTTCTGGTCTTGTGTACAGTCGCGAGGTAAGGCCGCTTGTGATTGGATTGTTTAATTATTGGTTATTATTATGAGAGCTATGCCTATTAGGTACCCATCAGGTGGATTAGTGCTTTAGTCGAGGCATACCGCCCGAATTTACTGAGATTTTATCTCACTGGTTATTATTTAAGCATTTTCAAGTCCTTAAGGGATGTGCCTGGCCGTGGATTTCTGGACTGATTAGACCTTGAACTTTAAGGATAAGGAAGTAGATCGACCATTTTTGTCTTATATATTTTGTTGGTTGTGGGAATAGTGTCCAAGGATAGGGTTGTACGAGTAACCATTCTTAAAGATTAAATGATGTCATTTGAATTGTCTATGTTTTTTACTATCCCTATTGATGATGTTTGATTGGGGTTTATTAATTACTTTCACATGGACATATTTATATGATAAAAAGAATGGTCAGTGATGCGTCTTGGCACGTCGCATTCTTTTGACCACAAGTGAAAAAGAGGATCGTCGCATTCTTGAGGGTCGGGGGCGTGATAGTAGCGATGGAGTTCGAATTTTGAAGCGATTATAACTTAGCTCAAACGTCGAGTCAAGGTGGAGATAGTTATAATATGTCTCGAGTTTTAGCCCGTGAATGGAAACTCAACCCGAATAAAATAAGGAAATTATATCTGTGTTGAAGTTTGTTTGAAATATACGGAAATCTATTTCCGTATTGATGTTGGCATAAGCAAAAGAGGAAAGTCCAAGTGAAGAAATCAACAAAAAATAGGAAAGCTCAATTATTGACTTGTTGACTAAATTATCTAAGTTTCCTAATCTAAGTTGAAGTTGGCTAGTGTCACGTCCCGATCCCGATCCTCAAGCATGTAACAACCCCTATTCTCTTGCAGTCATTTAGATGCGATGTTTGAGGACGTGTCGTTGACTATTATTTTTATCTTTTAATTAAACGCATGCGGAAGCAAATTACAACCACCTAGTCAATTACAAAAGTAAGGATAGCAAGAAAACCCGACCAAACACATTCAAAAGTGTTATTTTATTTATTAACTGATTAACCCTAGGAAGTTCACAAATACAAACCCTTACAACGGCATCTCCTTATCGAGTCAATGAAACCAATAGAGTTAGGGTTAATCTACTCTCTTCAAATATGGCCACGAACTGTAACACGTGTCAATTTTCCATCTTACGGACTTGAAAATGGTTATATAATAACCAGTGAGATAAAATCTCAGTAAGTTATAATCCTAAGCGTCAATTAGGAAACTCACTCGTCTTAGGTGCAACCTAACCATGCAACCTATTATCAATGGCAAATCAATTGCAAAGCGACCTCCGCTTTGCCTAATCTATCAACATGCCAGAAACACAGTCACGATACAATTTAACAGAAATCAGATACAAACACAGGCGATCTCACATTGTCTTGGCACACGTACCCTATAAAAACAATACAGTTCAAGCCATAACAGTTTCAACAATCGTTTCACATAATCAAAGCACTCAATGGACTTTCTCACGTCTTAGTACCCACACATGCTCTAATTATTACGACCCACTGGGCCACAGCACAACTTTATGGTTGACGGTCTACTAGTCCAAAACCAGGCATCGTCCCCTTCGTGGGCATGGCTACATCATAGGCCTTCCCCCAAATGGCATTTCCGAAGGAGCATTGGTTAGGCCTTTACCGCGACTCTACAACTAACCACTGTTAGGCTACCAAAAGACCACGGCACAACTCTGAGGGATTGGCGATCTTTTGGTAGTGCCAAGCTTTCCTCTTAATATGACCATGCAACACAACTATCAATCAATTCATTTTTTCTTTTCTCTATCATCAATGCAAACATGGTTTGTGCTTATGCGACATGCTATTGTAGTTAACATACGTATAATGCAATGCGATAATAACTAATGGTCACATAAACTTGCACAATTCAACAATTCCAAATATAGTCATCAAACAATAGCTCAAGTCATAATCTGACAATCAATTCCAACCAATTCACGTCACAACACTTGCATACATTTTCAAAATAATTATCACCCTCAGCTATTTCTGTAACAGTCATCACTTAACAAGAACTTATCCACAATCGACACTTCGATAATTAGCCACGTGCCTCAGTCAATTATTGATAAACCATCATATACCTCAATAATTAACGGTATCCAACCACATGTCTCAATATTTAATAATAGATAAGCACGCGTCTCCACGATTAATGACAATCAATTATTCCCCTAAATAATCAATCATCACAAAATAAGTATAAACTAGGATTATAACCCAAAAATACTCATTTATGAAGTATACAATACTATAGTCAATTATTCCGATAAAATAATTTAACTCCCACAAAATACTTATAATTATTTACCAATCCTATAAATAATTATCAAACCCAAACAATTCCATTTAATAAAACTCATCTTTAATAAACCAAGGTCACTTAATAATGTAGTATATAAATACTAATGACTTTAGAAAAATAGACAATAGTAATTTTCCCACAAAGTTACTCAATTAAATCAATTTTCAATAAATAATCATACTTAATTATTTCTCCCGAAAAAAATTAATATCTATAAATAGGAAATAATTCGAAATTAATATATAATATAATTAACTAATTAATTTCCATGAAATAATATAATATTTCCATAAATAAATAATTTCCATAAAATAAAATAATTATAATTATTTATTCCCACAAATAATTTATCATAATTAACTAAGAATAAGCCTTCATTAGCCAATTTAATCCACCTTAAGCAAGCTTAGTATAATAAAATAATATTAATTAATCATAAATCCAATTAATTAGCAACTAAGCACAATTAAGCTACAATTAGCTTATCACAAACTCATATAAGCATAACCAAGGCACATAAACCATACTTTAATCATAAACAATCCTCATTAACCACTAATCACACTTAGACTAATTAAACTACCCCATAACACAAGATTATCCCTTCATTAAGGGATTAGGAAAACAACTCACAGTTTTGCGATTTTGGCGACATGAATGCGATGGCGGCGGCATGGGCTACGCATAGCTACGTCCAAAATGTCACGGAGGCACTTGGCAAAAACGGGTCTCGGCAGAGGTGATTTCCAATTCGGTGAAATCGAGAGAGAGGGAGACGGGCGAACGGCGGGCATGCACGGCGACTTAGATGGCTCCAAAACAGCGGCAAGGCGGCAAGGATGGCGGGCGGTGGTGGTTCGGGCAACAAGGGGGTGTCCAAGGGGAAGAACCATGGAGAAAAAGAAGGGAAAGAAGGGAAAATAGAGAAAATGAGAAGAAAAAGTGAGGAGGGAGTGGGCTAATGTCCAATGAGGAGAGAGAGAGAGAGAGAGAGAGAGAGAGAGAGAGATATGTATATATATATATATATATATATATATATATATATATATCTCATTTGGCTTCTTGCAAGAAGTCAAGTCCAATTTCCCAACATTCACATCATTTCCCTTGACTTTCTCTCTTTTTGTCCTCCAAAATTGAATGCATCTTCTAGAAAAGGCAATTTTGTAATTTTCCCCAAGTATAGTATACCTTATTATATGCATAGATGGATCAAGATTTTATACGGGCTTGAATAAAATTGATTTGAGCTCAAATTGATGAGAAATGGGTTAGAAAATGCAATTGGGCTCAAAGGCTTAAAGTTGGGCTTGGTGGGCCGAATGGGGCCTACTTGGGCTAGCTTGGGGCCCATGTGGCTAACCCCTAATAGGCGCAAGGCCCATTGGGCCTTCGATCGATCCAACTCCTCTTGGTTCCAATTTTTCGGCTTGTTGAATCATTTTTCAATAATTTCCGGGCTTACGGCTAAATTCGAGAATCAATGAGATAACGCCCAATATTTTAGTCTCGAAATCCTTGATAGCCGATACTCGAAACCGGATTGAAATTCGTGGCTAAAATCGATCAATCACAACTTTAGTACGACTTAACTATCGAGTGGTGTTTAGGGGTTCTCGCGCGTTTGACCCGTGATTGATAGCTTTTCAATCCACGATCGTGCCTATTCAAATTAGGGTGATCCTCGATTGTCATGTAATCATAAGGGGTCAATTGCTCATGCTGAGTACAAGACCAAAAGGAAATCGGTTTAACGTTGTTCACAGTTAATATCAAAGTCGTGTGGAATCACTTGCAATCCTGACCTCGTACTTCTATTGAATCAATTTATTTTTGTTCATTAATTAACCTGCATCAGTATGGTATCATCCCTTTTTGATCTTTATGATCGAGCGGCCTATCCCTGATTGAATTCACTAGTCATATGCGTATTAATCCTTAACTACCTTTCTGAATAGTTAATTAACTCATAATAGGCCAACTCAGAGTAAATGTAACTAACAGTGTATTTATAAATTAACCATTTCATATATCTCGAAATGAGTCGAAATTCAGGAAGTCACAACTACTGTACATACTATGGATATTATATTATATGTTCCCCTCTTTTGGTTAGACCATGCCATTGTCAAAGACTTGAGTAGCGCCACTTTCGTCAACGCTTGAAATGCCGTGGTTGATGTACAGAAGGTCTTGGAGTGCCATTTTCACATGACTGCTTGGCATTGATTTTGTTCATGCAATTATTTCCAAAATAGATTAGTGTTTGTAACTATGAAATCTTGTGGTAAGATTTATTAATTCCTTTACAAGATTGAGAGATTATTTCACAAGAATTTGTGGGACTAAATACTGTTTGAGATAATGGATGTAATTGGAGCTTGGGAAACATTGAATAAGTAACTCGACTGTGTAATCTCCATTTTATGCTTGATCCATAGTGGAATTCCTTACTATTCTCTCTATGGACATTGATCACTACAGCCAAATCACGTAATTTGGTGTTCGATTTATTTCTTTATTCTGTCATTTTATTGTTCCATTGATCGTCTTTTCACAACACATATTAATCAAATGTCAATCGAGTCCTGTAACCAACATCAATCTTCAAGATGAATTCATACTGTAGCCAAATCGTTAGTTTGTTATATCAATAAATATAATCAGTTCAAACAATTATTGATGTCTTAAGAGAAAAAAAATTTGGTACTCTTACAATGTCAAAACTTGTAATTCATAAGAAGAAACTAAGATACAGGAAAAATTTCCTAAACCAGGGTTAAAGCTTGTAAAGCTCTTCAAAAACCGGTACCGTGACGTATTTCTCCCTCTTAAGCCTGCAACAAGCAAGTAAAATCTCAACAAATATATTTCATATCCAAAAAAGTCAAATAAAATACAATCTAATCAGAAAGGTAAAAAGCTCAATTGCACTAAGATTTCTCCTTAATCTTCAAATATAGATCAGCACCAGGGGATGGAGTCGACACTTACTTGTAACAAACATTATACAAATGTAAACAAGATGTGGCAAAAACCCTTACGCCAAGATCTCTACGAAAGATCTACTTAGGCAAGTAGTATATGTTGCGCTCGTGTTGGTTATCTCCTGCACCACAGCTCGGCTATTATTGATTTAAATTTCTAGCTTCTCCACATTATTGCCACAGCAACACGGCAACGTAATTACGGAGCACTTCCCATCCTTCTTTTTATGAGAGTTCCTGCAGAAGGCAAACCGATTACTCTACCGGAAAAAGCTGTATCAAGAAATTGAAAATTTAGCAGATCCCAACAAAAGTTGCAGAAGACCAATGTTGAAAGAAAAAGAAGATGCACATGCACTGTATCATGGTCATGGATTTAGTGACCGTCTTAAAAAATTGTTCTCTCTTGCCTTTTTTTGACTCTTGTCACGACAGGAGGAGAGGTTTGATCCAATCTAGGTTTTCTCCTCTTCTTCTCTTTTTCGGACGGTCCTTTTTATGATAATTAATGACTTAGACTTGAACTTAGCTCTGAGCCCGGATAATCTATTGTTTAAAAAAAAATGGATCCACCGCACTATGTCTTTTTCATCACATTCACCCACGTGAGGATTTGATGAGCCAAATAATTAAATCAAGAAGTGGGAAAGTGATATATAATAATCCGGCCGCCCACTTGTCCGATAAACTGATGATGTTCTAGGGGATCACAATTACATTACTCTTGAAGAAGGGGATTCTTGAATGTGCTCAACGGGAGAGAGATGTCAAAGGAAACTTCTTTTTTAGCTTTTTTTTTCCTTTTAGAAAAGTTGGTATTTTGTATCCTGTATGTGTGAAAGAGAGAAAGAGAGACGAAACTTCTCTTTTAGCATTTTATCTTAGAAAAAAAGTTGGGATTTTGTATCCGAGAGAGAGGGGGGGTGTTCATGTGATGTGGTTCATTATTTCCTTGGATTGCTGTGGAACTCCTAAGACTTCGAAAGAAGACATGGGAAGAGCCCTAAGAAATGACACCGCGCTTTGGGCAGTGCAATTTTATCATTTTTTTTTATTGGAAGAAGAGTTGGGGAAGTCTCTCTTTCAGCATTTATTTATGAAAAAAGGTTGGGAAACCTCTCTTTTAGCATTATTTTATAAGAAGAAAGTTGGCATTTCGCATCCAACTTTGAACGACCCCGCGGGTCCTCTTTTCTATGTACCGACCCAATGCACATCTTCCAATATACCGTGTTATCAACCAATAACTATAATTCGTTGGGAGGGTATCTTCCCAACTTGTTCAAATACTTCCAAAACAAGAGTAGGTAGATCTATGAGAGACTAAACAAACGATACCATCGTTCTATTGTGAGACCCTACATAAACACACCATCGTGGCTCGGGTTGATGAGCAAATTCTACGATCAAATTGCGAGAGAGAGAGAGAGTGAGCAAAAGCGCAAAAGTGGAAGCAACGAAGTGCTAAGAGCAAGCAAAGAGACATGCCTGGTACTAAACTTTATTTCTTGTCATTGTGCTCTATTTTCATTTTACTAAACCTAAGTCTTTGTTGTTATTCTTAATATTTCGTGTCTTTTGCTTTTAATATTTTTCAAGTTTCATTTGGTTGTGGTGCCAGAAAAGAAAATGGTTCAGATGAAATGTTTCTACATCCATGATTATCCAAGAGCATTAAGTAAAAGCTTACCTTGCCAGGCACAAAACTTTTTTTATAATTTATGATAGTTCATTCCAATATAAGCTTGAAGATATCAAAAACTCAATTCCACCATTGACACCCACCGCCATGACCCCATCTACAGCTGTGTCATTAGCCTCCACTACTAGTCACCGGCAAAGGTCATCGGTAGCTGGACTCTGCTACTGGTCAACATCTTCGATCATGGGACTTTTGCTAGTAGCCAGACTCTACCACTATTCCTTGGTTGTCTATCGTCAAGCTTTCCTTTCCCAGTTGCCATTTGCCATTGCCAATGAGAAACATTCTCTCATTGAGACTAAAATTTTTTACAATCCAAACAATTGAAAAGGAAAGAATGAGATTCCTTGGAATTGAAATTCATTTGAGAATTTCTTGTCTTAGCACCAAACGAAGCCTTTTTAGTGATTTGGAATTTGTGACATAAATACTCGACATATATGTATTTGTACCACATAAATACGGATCTCATTTTCAATAGTGCTCGAAGATTAAACTGCCTCATCAAATTGAATCCTAATTGTATTTTAAGGTGGATTGTCCATAGGATTAACTTGAGTGCTTAACTTCAGAGCCATATTTGACTTTTCCTCTATATTTTTATACATATGGAACAATTATCTCATAGTTTATTTTATTTTTTACCTTTCTTCTTTTTACATTTTTAAAGCACGGGATCCAAATCTTTGGCTCAACTAGTACACACTTATGCTCATAAATGATAAACCGCTCCATGCACGTTTATTAAAGAAGACCTCACTCATAAGATGATAGATGTGGCGTAGCCCAAGGTTATCATGCCACATTGACTTTATAATTCGAGTACAAAATTTGCCTGTGTCACATCTTGCTACACTCCAAAATTTAGCCATCAAAGTTCGTCTGAAAAACCTAAAGTGGAAGGGCCATTTGCTGCACATTTGGGACGAGTCATTTAATAACCTTCTATCTCCCAAAATAATCCATTGTGTTTGAATGGTTGTTTTTTCTTTTTTTTGGCAGAACCTGTCAAGTACAAGAGAGCTCTTCCACCAGCTCATTATTCATTGAAGATTGAGTCATTTACCGTATTATCAAGTTTGGACAAGTATGATTCCGGTGTATTTGAAGTTGGGGGCTACAAATGGCAAGTTTTTATTTCCTTTTCTTTTTCCCCTTGGCAACATTTTTTCATCTAACTAGATCCTCGTATCTTTTGGAACCACAACTTAATGCTTAATCAATTAACGGCTAATTAAGCATTTGATTTTTCATTTCAGGAGCCTATCACTTTATCCAAGTGGAAACAAGGGCAATAATGGGTCAGGATATATTTCCCTCTATTTGTCCATCGAGGAGACAAATAATTTTCCTTATGATTGGAAGGTTCACGTCAACTACAAGCTTTTTGTGCATGACAAGTTACGAAACGAGTACTTAACAGTTCAAGGTTGATAACCACATAATTCATAATAAGTGCTTATATAGTCACAATTCCAATTATGTTGTCATAATTTAGAATATACGACAGAGTTATATCAATTTATGGAAATCTGTGTAGATGCTGATGGGACAATGACCAGCTTCCATGGCTCGAAGATCCAATGGGGGTTTCCTCAGTTAATCTCCCTGAAAAAGTTCAAAGATCCTTCAAATGGATACCTTTTGAGGGACTCTTGCACATTCGGCGCGGAGGTTTTAATCATCCAACCTACCGGGATAGGGGAGTCTTTTACCTTGATCAGAAATCCGTCTCACAACACATTCCCATGGCAGATCCAAAACTTCTCCAAATTGGACAAGAACCCTCGCTACTCCGACGCATTTGCCGTCGGAGGGTGTAATTGGTACATTCCCATAACAAAAAATTTGCAAAAACAAAATTGATTACTGGCCTTTTACCTTTTTAAAATTATTTACTTTTGTTGCTCCTGTCTGTGAACTAAATTAGCTAAAATCTAATTATGTTTAACTGTAATTACCGGGGGTAGGAAGTTATTGGTGTATCCCAAAGGCGCTGAGGCCAAGAAGGAAAAGTGGCTGTCCGTTTTCTTACGAGTGCAAGACCTTCCTCCAAAGAAGAAAGTGTACGTAGAATTCCATTTGCGGGTCTTGGACCAGCTCAATAATGATAATGATATGGAATTAAAAGGTATGTTTTTCTTTCTTATCTTTGTTATAGGTGTGTTTGGTTTGACTTTTACTTGTTAATATTGACTTAATCTATATTTTACCATTTATTTATGAAAAATACCCAAAACTTTTATAACATGCAAATATTGGCATGTAAATTTCATATATTTCCATAATTTTTTGAAGTTGTATATTTTTGGCAAGAAAGAGAAGAGTACTTATTTTTACTTTTGCCTAACCAAAAACAATTGTGATAATGCAAACACATATAAGTATTGATATCACTTATATTTTATGAGAAAATTCGAATGGCCAATTGGAAGGGCTCAAAGTCCATCTATATGACTTCTCAACTATTGAGTACCATAGCAACAATTCAAATATGCATGTAATATATTCCATTGAAACAAGAAACTGCTATATTTCTTCACGAGTCCAAATCGAGTAGAGTATACTAATTGGACATTGATTCATCTACATTATTAGAAGTAAACTAATTAGTAATTTTTTGGGGCATTGCAGGTAGTGCTTGGGTATCTGCCTCAGCTCCCTTCGGGGGTTTCCCAGAATTTATGCTCTTGAAGGATCTCCGTAAATCGGCAAAAGGGTTCATTTATGATGATGCTCTGATCGTTGAAGTCCAAATCCGCGTCATATCAACCGTGTCAAAGCAGTAAAAATTTGATGACTTACTTCACTATTTAGTCAAAATGAATTCCTTGATTGTAATGACCAAATTGCGTTGACATTGGTACCCCAAAACCATTTCAATTTTCTCTTCCTAATTTGGCTCTTATTGATGAAATGCTACACCTTTAAGTAAAAATGCATTCAACTATTTCCGCTCAAGTCTCACTTTAAAATTTTGACATTGCTGTTCAATCATCACCGCATATCCCCCTGCGTGTTACAGCTAGCCATGTGATGTACACTATTTTATACGGAATGATGCCATTTTGCTTTTGAATTTTCTTATTTTTTTTCCTTTTTTCTTTCATTTTTCTTTTCTTTTCTTTTTTTCCATGTCTTATCTTCAAGCTCTCGTTTAAGACCATTGAGGCTATCGGTCTAGTGCAAACACAAATCAGGGATCACACGAGGTGGGTGACCTTTGTTGGAGAGAAGCGACATGATGGTGTGATGCCGAAACTTGAACAACAGTAGATGACCATTGGCAGTATTTCAAGCAAAGAAATGGTGAATATTCAAGGTCAAATATGTTGGGCTCACAATACAATCTAGAGGGGTGAATAGGTTGACAGAAAAATTAAAACAAATTTTTTGCATAAAATAGCAAGATGTATTTTAACAGTAGCATAAATGGATTGAAAGTATCCAAATGACTTTGTGCTGCTATCAAACAGTTATAGGCAACAATGGGCAAATAGAAAATAGCACTCAACAATATAAAGTGGTTTGGTTTTATTCTCGAGCTTATGTCCACTATCCCGAATAACACAAGCTGGTATCCACTAGTAATCTATAAGAGAAGTTATAATCATCACGTACTGCTTCTATTACAAGAGAGATCACGCTATTAGAATGCAAGTATTGCTAGTACAATTATATACTTCCTCTTATCATTGATTACAAAGCAATAAGAGCACTACAGAGAGAATTACAAACGGAAAGTGACACATTCTGATCAAATACATAGAGATGATATGACAGAATAAGCTTTCTCTATTTTCTGTCCAATAAATGATCATTCTCCAATTTAATCATTGGAGACGCTTCTAAAGAGTTAAGAACCATCGGGAGTTGATGGGAGCAAGTGTCAAGATTTAGATTGCCAGCACAATTTATTTATACCGGCAAAAGCAAGGTCTCTCAAAATGGAGTTTGTTGGGGCTGTTACATCCACTGTTCCTTTGACTTTCTAACCAAAATTTTGTCATTAGTGTTCTGATTCATCTCCAGTTCTCTTGCTATGGAGTCTTAGCATTTCTATCTATCTTCTACCATCAAACAATCAATACGTAGATGCACTCATTGACCAACACTTGAAGAATTGATATCAGCACGATAAATTGCTCCTTATCACAAGATAATAGGGCGTGCCCTTATCACCAATCTTTTGGTGTTGCCCATGATGGCAACCGTGTGGAACAATTTGTGATCAATTATCCAATAATCCTTCACAACATGTTAGCTTCCAAAAGCACTATGTTGAATATAGATTGACCATGAAGCTTTCAAGTCTTTATGAACACCTCATTATGTCTAACTTTAAAGGGGAAAGGACACCCATATAGAAGTCTAATCTTCAATTTGATAGAATGCTCCATCTTTACTCTTGCCCCTGCACAACAGAATGTGCATAAATGGGATTTTATATCAATGCAATGTGAAAGAAAATGCAAGCTATGACTCAGTTTGCTTCACAAAGCCATCTCTTATCCCTAGTCTGATACACAAAAAAGTTGTTAGTTGCTTTTCTAATTCTTTCTTGGTTTTTCTGTTGCAAATTTTGAGCTTGTAACATTTGTTTTTCTACATGAACAACAATCATCTTCAAGCAAATACCCAGCAGCAGTTGTGATTTGATACGAGCACAACCCAATACTCATTATCAATGGCATGAGTACAGCCCAAGTGCCAAAACTTGGCACGAAAGGACACTTAAGTGCCAAAAGTTATAAAATGTACACTTAAGTGCCACTTTTTTTAAAAATTGGGTCACTGGAGTCCCAACTCCGGCGAAAGCTGCCGGAAATCCGACGTAGCATATTATAATAATATAAATTGCTTACATGACTCACTGGAATTTGAGTTGGTGAAAAATCAGCCAAAACGATGTCGTTTCGAGCCAACGTGGATTTTAAAAATTATTAAATAATTAATATTAAATAATTAAAAATTATATTATTATAAATTTGATTAATTTAAAAAAATAAAAAAAATAAAGAAGAAGGAGAGGAAGGCACAGCCCTTCCTGGATCCCCCGTCCTCTCCTCCTTTTTTTTTTTTTAAATAAAATCGATTTTAAAAAAAATTTTAAGTCTAACTTGTACAATTTTTATTTTGTTAAAATTGCCATGTGGATTTTTTATTTTGAAAAAAATGCTTTGTTAGCAAATAAAATCGCTAGAAAATGAACATATGGCAATTTGGCCAGATTTTTTCACTGTTGATACTTAACTAATCATTTTTGCTCCGATTTTGGCATTAAGTGTACATTTTGTAATTTTTGACATTTAAATGTCTCTTCGTGCCAAGTTTTGACATTCCAGGGATCTGTACGTTCATTATCAGCACATGCTCATTTTCATTAGTTTGCTAATGCTTTTTGTTAATGCCTAAATTTTGGTGACAATTGATACCTAAAATTTGACTACATAAATGTCGATACCCGATTTTGTTAGCCAAGTAACTCGTAAAAAAATAGAAACAATAAAAATAGAAGGTTCAGTAGGCTAGAGATTTTTTTAATAATTATTAAAAAAAGAAAAAGAAACAGGGTCGGGCCTGTTGATTTTTCACCGTCGCGACGGAGACCCCCATTTCTGTCCTCGGCTGATCCATCGTTTCCGCCGTCACGACGAGACCCCCGCATTTGCTAGAGGTTCCACTCGAATCACGCTGAATTCTCGGTTTCAGCGGTTTTCTGTGCTTCGCTTTGCTTAGTTTCGCGCCTTGTTCTCTGTGTTTTCGACGTTATGCGTCCTTGAGTTTACGTTTCACCTTTTGTATTTTTCTTTTATTGCCTTTCTGACTTTTCAAAGGGCTGGGGGGATTTTACAACTGGGAGTCTCTTACCATCGATTGGCCAGTGCATACAAATTGTTTTCGCGTGACCGCACAAGCTCCTTTATCCTACTTGGAAGCCTCTCCCACTCTCATTTTGCACGCAAGTTCTAAATCTTACGTATGGAATGTAATTGATTCGACTAGGTTCTAAACCTTCTCCAAAAAGTGAAAGTAAATGCTAAAACTTTCGATTGGTTCAATTAACTTGTCAGCCTATATCAAAAGAGTTTGATTGCATTTTTTAAAGAAAATTTAATATTCGATTAAATCAATTAGAAGTTTTAGGACTTAATTATATTATGTATGTAAGATTTAGAACTTCTTGTGCAATTCTTCCTTCGTTTTTTTCTTGCTCTATGTGTCCGAGATTGCTTCCTCTCGTGGGTTTGCACGAGACTCCTCTCCCACTTGAAGATAGAACAGTTTTCCTTGTACAAGAGCTCTCTTTGGCAGAACCTACCGTGTACAAGAGAGCTCTTCCACCAGCTCATTATTCATTGAAGATATGACAGTTTTCCTTATTATCAAAATCCAATGGGGATAAGTATGAATCTGATTTTTTGAAGCCGGGGGCTACAAATGGCGAGTCCTCTAATCTCCTTTATTTTTTCCACAATGAACTTCATCAATTAACAGCTGATTAAACGTTAATTTTGTTCTTTCCAGGAACCCATCTCTTTGCCTAATGGAGACAAGGCAATAATGGGTCGGGTTATTTTTCCTTGTACTTGTCAATCGAGGAGACAAATAATCTTCCTCATGGACGGACGGTCAAGGTCAACTACAAGTTTTTTGTGTATGACAAGAATCAAAACATGTACTCGATCCTCCAAGGTTGATCATCACATAATATTAACAAAACATCCTTCCAATTACACCATCATAGCTTAGAGCTAAGGACAAAGTTATGTCAATTTGTGGAATTTTTGTGTAGATGCTGACGGGGCAGTCAGGAGCTCCCATGAGTTGAAGACCCAATGGGGGTTCCCTCAGTTTCTTTCCTTGAAAACATTCAGAAAGCCTTCGAATGGATACCTTGTGGGCGACTCTTGTAGATTCGGAGCTGAGGTTTTGGTCTTCTAATCTACTGGCAAATGGGAGTCTCTGACCATGATCAGAAACCCGCCAAACAAGACATTCACTTGGAAGATCCCAAACTTCTCCACATTGGCCAAAAGCATTTACTATTCCAATGCCTTCACTGTTGGAGAGAGTAAATGGTACGTTAAAAAAAAATGAAAAGTTCTCAAAGCACACTATTACATACTGTTATATTTTCCTTGTCTTTTTAACTGTAATAATCGGATCTAGGAAGCTCAAAGTGCATCCCACGGGATCTGGGGCCAACAAAGGGAAGTCAATGTCCGTTTACTTACAGTTACTTGGTGCTCAAGACCTTCCTCCCAAGAGAAAAGTACACCGCCAGTGCATTTTGCGCGTATTGGACCAGCTGAATGGTGACCATAAGGAGAGAGAACGTAAGTATCTTCATGTTTTTTATCCTCTTTAGACTTCCATTTCTTGATAAGTTTTGCTTTGGAAATCTTGAATTCGTGTGAAAGAATGAAAAAGTGAATGTTTCCCAGAAGGAAAAAAAGCCAAAAGGCCTAACTTAGCGGAAATTAATACTAGTCATATGACATTATCTCGATGAGCATAACTGTATGCAAATTAAAGATTTGATTTTTCACTATAGAATTTCCATTAAAATTTCTCTTGCAGTTTGCCAGTGGATCACTGCATCAGAACCGACCTGCGGATTCGGCAGCTTTATGTCCTTAGAAGATGTCCATAAGCCATTGAGAGGGTTTGTTCACAATGATGTTCTGATTGTTGAAGTCGAATTCCTCGTGGTGTCGGTCGTCAAGGTCGTAGGAGTTTGATGGCTCTAACTTCATATCATTTCCTTTGGCGTTGTCGTAAGTTCCTTGAGAACATTGTCTACCAATCAATTTGTCGATGGACTTTTTCCCTCTAATTTGTTTTCTCCCTCAATTTGTTGTAGTGGAACCCCGCAAATCACCAATGCATTTCTCCAAATCTGTTAAGTGTGCATTATTATTAACAGATACCTCGTTGATGGATGGGCTTGGATGAGTCAATTCAGATATTCGACTTACAATTCCTTTTGGAGTTTCTTCCATTGCTTGTTGACACATTAATTTTTGGTGACCTATTTAAGTAATTATTGCACAAAATTTATGGATCGACATCGGCCTCTAAGCAAAAATATCAATTATATTGCGTATAGATATTAGGGGAATTTTAATTAAATCAATATATTCACATTGGGCATTGGGCTGGCAGTGGATGGATGGGTTTGAACTTAATTAACTGGACTATAATTCATGTAAACTTAAAATTTGGCCAAGTCCATAATCTTCTTCAATATGCCGAAAATTGAATGTGCACAAGTACATGTGGTTCCAAATTAAGAGAATAAAGATCTCATACAGCACAGAAAAGAATATTGTGGTCACGGCACGGTGAGATTTATAGAATATCAAGATTAGGTGAGTCACTGGAGTTCTTTTGGTGGGGATTAGTATGAAAAGGGCAAAGGCAAGATAAGCGTAAAAAGAAATAGTAAAAGGAAGGAGTGATAAATCAGTGAAATTCCTTTTGGTGGGGGATCTTCAGAACGCATCAAGGAGGGAATTATATCGGGACTAGTCAATGTAGAAATTTGGTGGGACTCGGATTCTTTTATACAAGGAAAGAGATCAACACGAGAGAGAACTCTTCCCACGTTCTGCTGCTCCTCTACCGTTGCCACCAGTCCTTGTCGCTCCTGCTCGACGAATCCCCAGCGACTATCAAGCCTCTACTGGGTCTCAACTGCTGCAGACCGTGCTGTCTTCTTGCTTCAACGATTGGCTGCCGATCATCCATCGAGTCTGCACCATTTTCGGTCTCTCCGGGTCAGCCCAGGCGCCTGTCTCGAAATTCCCTGGCACTCCAGATTTCCCTGCCCAGGCGAGCAATCCAGCTTTCTCGCTAAGGCCGATATCCAGCAAGTCGCCTACAGGTTGCTTTCCAGCAAATCCCAGCTCAGTCCATCGTCCAGACGACTTCTTTGAACTTTTGCAGGTAGTCCGATGAGAGCCATTTGATGATTTATCGTCATGGAACCAAATGAGGCCTTTGTAAGAGAATTTGAGATCTGTGACCTGGGATATGTGGCATTTGTTCATTCATATTTACAGAGACAAGGATCGTCTAGTCAATAGTGCTCGAGAAAAATTAAACTATCTGATCAGATTGAATCTCGATTGTATTTTAGGATCAAGTTGTCAATAAGATTAATTTGAGCACTTAACTTCAGAGCCATATGTGGCGAGTCCTCTAATCATTTCCATAAATATGGAACAGTATCTCTTCATCTTTTTAGCTTTCTTCTCGTTTAAGTTGTCATAACATTGGGGTTGGCTCAACTAATATAAATATATGCTTATGAATGATAAATCTCTTCATGTACGTTTATCGAAGAGGACTCTTCCCATAGAATGATAGCCGTGGCACAGCCCAAGGTTATTCGGAACAGCAGAGCTTGTAATTCGAACACAATCTACCGTGTTGCGTCTTAGCCAAGGATTCAGTATTTAGCCTTTAAAGTTTGTCTAAATGATCTAAAGTGGAAGGGCCAATTTATGTCAATTTGGGGGCAACCATTGAATAACCTTCTATTTGCTAGAACGGAGTCGATTGTGTCTATTTTCTTTTCTTTGGCGGAACCTCCCATGTACAAGAGAGCTCTTCCACCAGCTCATTATTCATTGAAGATATGACAGTTTTCCTTATTATCAAAATCCAATGGGGATAAGTATGAACCTGATTTTTTGAAGCCGGGGGCTACAAATGGCCAGTCCTCTAATTTCCTTTATTCTTTCCACAATGAACTTCATCAATTAACAGCCGATTAAACGTTATTTTTGTTCTTTCTAGGAGCCCATCTCTTTACCCTAATGGAGACAAGGCAATAATGGGTCGGGTTATATTTCCTTGTACTTGTCAATGGAGGTAACAAATAAATTTCCTCATGGATGGACGGTCAAGGTCAACTTCAAGATTTTCGTGTATGAAAAGAATCAAAACATGTACTTGACCCTCCAAGGTTGATCATCACATAATATTAACAAAACATCCTTCCAATTACACCATCATAGCTTAGAGCTAAGGACAAAGTTATATCAATTCGTGAAATTTTTGTGTAGATGCTGACGGGGCAGTCAGTAGCTTCCATGAATTGAAGACCCAGTGGGCGTTCCCTCAGTTTCTTTACTTGGAAACATTCAAAGAGGCTTCGAATGGTTACCTTGTGGGCGACTCTTGTTTATTTGGAGCTGAGGTCTTGGTCATCAAATCTACTGGCAAATGGGAGTCTCTGACCATGATCAAAGACCCAGCAAACAAGACATTCCCTTGGAAGATGCAAAACTTCTCGAAATTAGTCAAGAGCGTTTGCTATTCCCACGCCTTCACTGTTGGAGAAAGTGAATGGTACGTTCGAAAAATGAAACGTTTGCAAATTACATTGTATATACTTGTATATTTTCCTTTTCTCCATAACCCTAATTCTTGGAACCAGGAATCTCAAAGTGTATCCCAAAGGCGATGCGGCCAACAGAGGGACGTCATTGTCCATTTTCTTAGAGTTACTTGGTGTTCAAGACCTTCCTCCCAAGAGAAAAGTATACCATGAGTGCTATCTGCGTGTATTGGAACGGCTGAACAATATCCATTATCAGAAAAAGCGTAAGTTCCTTCATGCTTCTGATCCTCTTTAGACTACAATTTCTTGATAAATTTCACTTCGGATTGCTTGAATTCATGTGTAAGGATGACATTATTTGGATAAGTACTGACTACGTGCATGTTATAGGTTTGATTTTTCACGAAAGATATTTCATCAAAATTTCTTTTGCAGAGTGTGTGGCATACCGTATCAGAACCTTCCTGGGGTTGCGCAAGCTTTATGTCCTTAGAGGATCTCCATAAGCCATCGAAAGGGTTTATTTACAATGATGTTCTGATCGTTCAAGTCCAATTCCTCGTGGTGTCGGTCGCCAAGGTCATAAGAGTTTGACGGCTCCATCTTCATATTATTTCCTTCGATATTATCGTAAGTTCCTCGAAAATAGTGTCTATCGACCAGTTTGTCAATGGAGTTTTCCCCCCATTTTAGTTTCTCCCTCTATTTGATGGAGTGGAATCCTGCGAATTCACGCATTCGTCGTTGGGTTTATTGCACTGAGCCAATAAATATTCTCTCAAGTTCAATTCTCCAAATTTGTGCAAGTGTGCATTATTATTAATAGAAGTATACTTTCAATTTTTTCTCTAAAGTGTGCCAGACTTATGTAGGAGTCTTTCATGGAAAGCGCTCTCAAAAGGCAATGGACGGATTTGTGTGAGCTAGATCAAATATTCGACCTACAATAACATTCGGGGTCCCACCCATTACTTAACCATCAAGCTATATTTATAAAACAATTGAGTCAGCATAGATGCAAGTTTAAGAAGGAAATTACTAGTTTAAACTCATCCAATTTGTGCTTCAGCCTTTGTTGGCTTGAACGGACCAAGTGGACTGTCTTTCAACTAAGACAATGCCATTTTATTACCTAATAGGGAAGCCAACATGTGAAGAATAAAAGTTTTTATTACAAGATTCGAGGGCTACGTTGGCTCCCTCATCAGATGAGCGAGATTGGATCAAAATAGTAATGGGAAAATAACTCGATGCAATCGGGTAAGTTTCTATGATTATTGTTCGGCACATCAAATTAAATTTTTCACTTGGTGACATCATTTTTGTCCAAGACCAAATAGAGTTCAAAGACAAACCCATTTGCATGGCCCCCTTTAAGGTCATGAAGCCCAATTCTTAAACCCAAGCCCACTCCAGTTCGACAGAAGAGCAAGATCAAGAGTCCGGATGTGGGCATGAATCGAATCCGAAAATTGGGAGCTCTAGGTTATCAAGGCTATATTTCCTTGCATTTGTCAATCGAGGGCATGGGACAAAAAAGCTTCCTCGCGGTTGGGAGGTTAGGTCAACCACAAGCTTTTTGTGTATGATAGGACACGAAACATGTGTTTGGCCATTAAAGATTGATCGTCACATAATATTAACAAAATCGCACTTCCAATTACATCACCATAACTTAGAACCAACAACGAAATTGCATCAACTTGTGGAATTGCGTGTGGATGGTGATGGGGTTGGTGAGGAGCTTCCATGACTTGAAGACCCAATGGGGGTTCCCTTGGTTACTTTCCTCGGAAACATCGAAAGACCCTATGAATAGATACCTTGCGAGCGACTCTCGTACATTCGGGGCTGAGGTTTTGGTCATCAAATGTTCTGGCAATTGAGAGTCTCTCGCATTAATCAAAGAGCCTCACCCCACGTTGCCTTGGAAGATTCAGACTTTCTCCAAATTAGACCAGAGCCTTCGCTTCTCCGACGCCTTCGCCGCCGGCGAGAGCAATTGGTACCTTCCCACAACAAAGAAGTTTGTAAAAACAAAATTAGCTGTTGGCCTTTTACCTTTTTAAATTTATTTTTGTCGCTTATGTTGGTGAATAGAATTAGCTAAGATTGGTCTTTGCTTAACTGTAATTGTCGTGAGTAGGAAGCTAAAGGTGTAAAGCAAGGCATTGCGGCTGAGAAATAGAAGTTGTAATCCGTTTACTTACGGTTACTTGGGAGGCAAGACCGTCCTCCGAAGAGGAAAGTGTATGCAGAGTTTAACTGCGTGTCTTGGACCAATCCATTCGTAACCATAAGGAGAAAAAGCGTATGTTCTTCTTTTTGATTTTTGGAACATGCATGTCAAAATTAACTTTTACTCTTTTTTTAATAGATTTTCACTTAATTTGAATCTTACGACACACATATTTTGATTTTTTTTTGTTGATCCAAAATGCCCGAATGCAAATTTTGGCATAGAGATTCGCACATAACTTCTGCATAATTTTTTTTTAATATTTGGGTAGTATTTTAAATTTTGAATAAAAAGAAAGAAGTTATTTTTTAAGTTTGTTTCTTAATCCAAACGCAAAGACATATAAATATTATTATTTTAAAGTCGAGTAAAAAATTTCCAAATCAGTTTATGAATTGTTTATCATTTTTACTCTAAGAGAAGATTCCAAGTTGCCTTTTGGAAAGAACTTGAAACCCATCTTACATAACTTCTCAACTTTTGAGTAGCGGCAATTCAAATATCTATATGAATATCTTCCATTAAAAGAACATAACACTATCTCACTTTTGTGTCCAAATTGAGTATGAGCATACTAATTGAGTATGTGGCTTCATCTCCTATAAAAATAAACTAATGAGTATTTTTTGGGGGGCATTTGCAGTTAGTCATTGGCTATCTGCCTCAAATCCCGAATGGGGTTTACAAAGACTATATATTCCCTTGGAGGATCTGCAGGAACCGGCAAAAGGGTTCGTTTACGACGATGTCCTGATCGTTGAAGAACAAATCCTCGTCGTATCATCCGTCAAAGTCTGTCGGGCTTTAATGACTTGCTTTAATGTCTATTGTGACAGAATTGATTCCTTTAGAATAATGTGTACAGACCAAATTGGAGGTGACATTGATACCCCAAAATCATGTGAGTGCTTATTTTATGTTTTCTAATTTGGTTTCTTATCTGATTACTAGATCGAGTGTTAATGTATCCAAGCTTCAAGTTTGTTATCGTGTGGTTAATCAGAGCATCGAAAAGCCATCCTTTGAGATTCTTTGATATGTCTTTTTGGACACCTACAAATAGACTCGTTAAATGGGTGGGTTTGGTCGGATCGAATTTGAGTCGGATCGAAAATTGTCCGATCCATATTAACCCAATTAATTCGTTTTGACTCATATTCATGTATTATAGATCTAGTGACTCATACCCGACCCGACTCATATTCGATCCATATCCAACCCGACCCGTATTGTTAAAAGCCATTATTATTGTAGAGATGACGTAGATGCCGACTGTCCACTGGGCAAGGGCTACAAAGTCCTCACTGACCGTAGGTGAGGGCAACCTTGCCCACAACTAGCAAGGTTATGGCGGCCTTCACTCTCCGGCGATGACATTCAAATAGGTAGTCCTCTTCACCAGAAGAGTTGGTGGCATCACCATTTATGTACAATATCCGGACAACCCTTGGTCGGGTTCTGGCATCGTCGATTGGCTCGGGTCTCAAGAGACTAAATTTTTTAATTTTATCATTTTAATCCTAAGCGGTTATGTAATATTCCCAGTCAATTTAGTACGTCTACAACGTCTGCACGGTGCACTCTAATTTTTCGGTCATCTTGTGTTAAAAATAGAAGTAAAGGAGCGGTAGTGGGGAGTATGCCACAAAGGCCAATTTCTTTTTTGTCTTTTTCCAAAATAAAATAAATTAGGTACCAAAAAAACAAAAAACATTTTCTTTTTCCTTTTTTTCCTTTTTTTCCTTTTTCTCCGAGTCCTCACGGAACCATTTCTCTCCTCTCCGCCCTCCATAACATGGAAAGACGCCTCCATTCCCAGCCATCCTCTCCTCTCCGCCGCCGCCGCTCCGATGGCGTCCTCCGACCACCAGGCCGATCCGCAGAGGCGCCAGCACGTCGTCGTGATGCGCCACGGCGACCGCATCGACCACCTCGAGCCGGTCTGGGCGTCCACGGCGGCCCGCCCCTGGGACCCGCCCCTCGCCGAGGTCGGCCTGATCCGGGCGTTCTGCACCGGCCGCAAGCTCCGGGACCAGCTCGGATTCCCTATCCACCGCGCCTTGGTGTCCCCGTTCCTCCGCTGCGTCCAGACGGCCTCCGAGGCGGTCTCCGCCCTCTGCGCCGTCGACGACGACGACCTCACCGCCACGACGTCGGAGGCCCTCTCCATCGATCCATCAAGGGTCAAGGTCAGTCCGCGAGCCTGTTATTGTTTGAGTTCGTGCACGCGTTTTATGATGTGCGATCATCTGAATGCGATGGCGATGGCGATGGCGATGGCGATTGTTTTGATTGGAGTAGTTCGTGGATCGATTGTTAGAGGCCGAGAGAGCAATGGACTCTAAGGTCCACGCATGCGGGTGTCGACCTGGTGGAATTTGGCGACGTGCGTATCAAGCTAAAGAACCGTATTACATACATACGGTCCATGTGAGCTCGATTCGTATATAAATTTGAATCAGATTGCAAGCACTTCTCCGAAGTGAATAATTGGGGATAAATATTTGCACTCTTATGATTAATAGAGTGGTCTCCATCCATGAGGGAACTGCTGTCTTGTGAGTGAGGAACGAATTAAGGCGTGAAAATTAGTTTTGCCTATGGTTATCTAGAAGATAATCTGTAAAGTTAGAAACTTGTTTGACATGTAGGAATCCTTGCTAGCAAGAATTGTTGGTGTCAACTTGAAATATAATAGTGTATGAGAAAGAGAGACATGGGCGTTTGTCTCACTGGAGTGATGCAGAATTGAGTGACAATATTGAGGCATCAGTTTAAGGTGGAGTGAATGTATGGCCTGTGCACAAGTGAAATAGAAGAGTACTATGGCTCCTTTGAATCAAATGCTTGAGAATGGAATGAGGTTTGACTTTGCCAAGTGCAATTCAACTTGGGTGTAGATATTTTCTGGTCAGACTTGTTGTCTAAAATTTGTGAAGTTTGATTTTTCATTTGGACTTTAAAGAGAATACATATTTCTTTTTCCCATTTTGGGAGCAGTTTGCATTTGAAGTTATGCTTGGCAATAGGTAAGTGCTTATGATGCAATTAGCTCGGGATGTATTCCTGGCAATGGGCATATCTTTGAAGCATGGTTATATGGGGTTTGTATCATGTAACGTTCTTAAATATGCAAGGCACTGCATTGTGATTTTAGCTCTTTTGGTGAACTTTGGACAATGTATCAAATATGTGGCATTAGTAAGGCAATGGTGACATGCAATAGAAGGCGGAGTCAAACAGAGCAGTGCAGTATCATAGTATCTTGGAAGTAGCCAGATTTTATTGCCAGTGCAGTATCAAAGAGTTCTAATCTTACTTAATGTATGTTTGTATAGAGGGAACGTAGTAGAAGTTTTTATGAAGGAAAGCTTATTCAGGGTGAAACATGTCGATATGCCTCTTTTGAGATAATGAAATGGGGATTATATGAGAGAGTTCAGGAGAAGGATATTTTCCTCTTTCAGTCAGGCTCTGTTTCATCCAAAGTTGGAGGAAGCAGAGGAAATAAATTTCTTCCACTTCTAAAGAGTACATAGTCTTTCAATAACTTCACTTTTTGCTTCATATAAACATATCAGTACCAACAGACGAAATTGTCTTGGTTTGGTTTTGTCTCTTCTTCTCTCTCTCTCTCTCTCTCTCTCTGTGGCTATGTCTTCCAGTTCAGGTCATCTAGATTGTCCATTTGTATGAAATGCATACACATTCTCAAAAAGTCATTTGAGTTTGGGTGAATCTTAATAATGTTATATTTTGGCTAAGAACTCTGTGGACTTCTATTGCTTTGGTTGGAATCTAATGCGAGTGGGAACCATGTTGAACAGTGTTCACTTGTATCCCTTGGTTGCTAAAATTGTTAAGGTAGAATCCTAAGAACCAAAGTCATTGGTATTTCCTTCTAACAGTAGATTGTTCCTTGATTATAGCATAAGTACACAAAGGAATGGGGAGTCTTGACATACTGATCCACATCATTAAAACGTAAATAGTCATTATATAGGGTGGTTGTATGGATACTGGCTTCTACATATAAATCAGTTGATTGAAGAATGCTGAAACAGAGATCAAACCCACAGATTTTTTTTTTGGGTAAGGTAAGCTTGTATATAATCAGAACAACCACTGTACATCTTAGAAGATAATGGCACCTATTTACACTCGAATAACCAAACCCACAGATTTTGTGGTCTGCTTTTTCAATAAATGATGCAACTGACATTTGGCCATGTTGTGAGTTTGTTTACTGCAGAGTTCCATTCACGAAATTATAACTGAATGATGAATCTTTTAATCTTTCAACTCATTCTGCAGGTTTCAATTGAGTATGGATTGTGTGAGATGTTGAACCAGGTAGCCATCGGATTTCCTCCTAAAGATGGGGATTGGGGATTTGATCTTTCTGAGCTTGAAGCCATGCTACCGATGGGTACAGTGGATCACACAGTAGAAAGAGTGTATAAACAGGTGAAATTTATGGGACAAACAGTATGCTTTGCCTGTAAATTATATAACTTGATGCCAATACATCTACCGGCAATGTAATCATGACTTCACTTTGCATTGATGCAAATTGGCTGCAGATGCCACAATGGGAAGAGACAGTATTGGGCACACGAGCTAGATACGAGCAAATTATTGTTTCCCTAGCTGATAAATATCCTTCAGAAAACTTGCTGCTTGTCACACATGGTAAGATTATTATTTTCATATGATTACAACAACATCTTCAGAACAGCATGTCAAGCAAGCTCAGTTGAATTTTAAGTTACTTTATTCATTGGCTTCTTTGAGCAAATAGGCATGCTTTTAAATTAAGCTTCGTTTGATTATTTATTAAAAAAAATTAAGCTTCATTGCATTATTTATTCAGAGTGCTTCCAAATAGATGGTTGAAACCTGTTGATAGGTCTAACAGTGGCAATCTCTAAGTGATAGACCATATTGATCTTGAGATATATTCAAGAAGCACAAATATTGACCATCGGTTAAAGCACATCAATGCAGCCTGCAAATCCCATGATATGCTTTTGATCATTTGCCGAAATTTCTAAAAGTTGCCCTTCTTTGCAGGGGAAGGAGTTGGAGTGTCGGTCTCAGCATTCTTGAAGGATGTAACGGTGTTTGAAGTAGATTATTGTGCATATTCTAATCTCGAAAGACCAATCTTTTTGAAGGACGAGTCATTTACTGCCGGAAACTTTGAGTTACTAACAAATTCCGGTGAAACTGGCATAAGTTACTTGCCCTCGAGCAGGCTCTCTGATGGTATATGACTGCAATGGTCAATTGCCACACCATGATTGAAGGACAACAACAATACCTCTTTGGAACTTGCAATTACAGGTTGAGAACTTTTAATGGCATGATTCTTGATTCTCTGGTTGTACTGATGAGACGAAACTCATTAGAGACGTCTTTGTTTGTGATTGTTGGTGATATTGATTGTTTTATAACAGAAAAGAGCTGCTTGTGATTGTTGGTGATATTGATTGTTTTATAATGGAAAAAGAGCTGCTTGTTTACAAGAAGATACTGCTGTTTTGCTATGTGATGCTTTCTAGATGAATGAGCCTTCTTCATGTTCTTTGTGGAATCTACTATATCAAGTGCATTTAGTAACCTTCCTATTCCTAGGGACAATTTCTTATCAGAAATATTTTTTTTCTATTTCTGTTCCGAGAACAAAGATATAGTTTTTTCCATTTCTCTAGATTTTTATTGCTACTTATTTTTATTCCAAATCTATTTCTTGGTTGCATATTTATTTATTATCTATTTTAGATAATAGAAAAATTAACTAACGTTATCAAATATTTTTTTATTTTTTTTCCTCTTTCGAAGAGCAAAAGAATATATAAATAGAAAAATAAGATAGTTAGCAAATAGGCTCATACATATGGCTCAGATAGATGCTTTTGAGCTCCACCTGGTGAAAATCTTCCTTCAGAAACCTTTCAAGTTGAAAGGAACAGGATTTGCTTGCTAGGACTTTTTAGAATCGACTTATCCTTTTTTCACTGGAAACAGCTCATTGGCAAATTATTAAATGCGGGCTGTCCTAATCGAAAGTAACCGTAGGCTGAAACAGCACTTCAACAGCATTTCAAGGGTAGGATTTATCGACCATGACAGATGTAGAAAGCGAAAATTAAAAACTAAATAGTAAGAACGAAATGTCTTGCTAATTATTGAGTATATAGTTTTAGCATTGTGCATTTAGTTGATTGTATGATAGGATAATTCACACGCTAAAGTTGAAAGTTCATAGCCTTTAAAATTCGCAGAACTTACAGACCCCCCTCTCCNACCCCCCCAAAAAAATCGCTAATTTTTTTTGGCCTTTATTTTCAGGTGATGTTCTGAAATTGGTGTTGATTCGCCGAGTTATAAAGCAATTGTAACGTGTATAGAGAGTTAGGGACAACGCTCCCAACGAAGGTTACCGACTTTTGATGGACGTGGAATCAACAAGTTCAATTGGATAGTTTTAAGGATTCCAAGGTAATAGAAGCGTCATGTGGACAAACCTTAATAGCAAGTAAATAAGCATTATCATCTCTTGGGAATAAATCTCGGCTTGTTCATAAATGAGAGAAATTATTATTCTCCATTTATTAATATATCATCTTTATTCTAGTTTTATCATCTCAATGAGAATAAATCTTGAATTATTCCTGAACGAAAAGAAATTATTTTTGCCATTATTATCACACTATTCTTCATTCTACTCTTACCTTCTCTACGGGAATAAATCTTGAACTGTTCCTGAATGCAAAGAAAAATATTGCCACGTTTATTACACTGTATTTCTTCATTGTAGTTCTCTTTTTGCCTCATCACTTATAAAACACAAGAAATTAAATGGACTCAAAAACCCCTTGCGTCCACCAGCCCGATTGCCAGGAGCAGTAGGTTTTCGCTGCTCTGTGAATCCAGCCTCAGCAGACCCCTCTGGCTTTAGGACCCAACCCGCCCAAGCCTTCGCCCCGCCCACATGGATCGACTCTGGGCTTGGAACGGGCGAGACAAAAACTCATCTCTTTCTTCTCTGCGAGAAGCTGTACTGAAGAGACGGATATTGGGCCTCAGGGGAAGGCCATGAGATAGAATCCTTAGAACAAAAACTTTTAGTATTTCCTTCCAACATTGGATTGTTCCTGGATTATAGCATAAGCACACAAACGAATGGGGATTCTTGACAAGACAATACCTCTTTTGAACCTGCAATCGCAGGATGAGATGTTTTGCTTAGACAAAACTCATTAGAATGACGACGTCTTTGTTTCTGATTGTTATCGGTGTTGATTATTTTACACAGCAAAAGAGCTGCTTTTTCACAAGAAGTCCCTGCTGTTTTGCTGCGTGATGCTTACTAGATGAATGAGGATCCTCCTTCATTTTTCTTATTTACTTCCTTGTGAGTCTGCTACATTCATGTCACCCTAGATGTTTCTGAGCTACACCTGCTGAGAATCCTCCTGCAGAAACATTTCAAGTTGAAAGGAGCAGGATTCGCTTGCTAGTACTTTTGGATAAACCTGTCAAAATGGGTCATTGACCTATTTCATAATCCATATGAGTGTTATATGGGTTATAAATGGATTAGTTGTGTTAAGTAAATTGGCCACAAATAGATTAAAACATAATAAGAGTGTTAAATGGGTCATTAGACCCAACTTATTTTTATGATTCTTTCTTCATTCTCTATCACCAGCACTCAATCTCATAGTTGCACTCTCATTTCAGTTTGGGTATGATTCTTTGTAAATTAAATCAAATATGAAAGTATTTTAATAATATAAATCGGGTCGGGTATGTATAAGCCACTAGATTTGTATTACATGAAAATTGGTTCAAACGAGTTAAACGTGTCTATTTGGGTCAACTCATTTTTGACCCAAACAAAACTTAATCCAACCTACCTGTTTGACAAGTCTCTACTTTAATCATTTTTTCACTTGAACCATGTTATTTGCAAAGTATTAACTACCGACCATTACAAGTGAAAGTAATCTATGCTGGAGCAACATTCGAGAGTAGACCTATTGATGAACATAGATATAGCAAGCAAAAAAAAAAAGAAAATAGGACACTAAAATGTCTTGTAATTGTTGAGTGTACTTTTGAATTTTGAGTT
This sequence comes from Corymbia citriodora subsp. variegata, assembly GCA_014858505.1. Lineage (NCBI taxonomy): Eukaryota > Viridiplantae > Streptophyta > Magnoliopsida > Myrtales > Myrtaceae > Corymbia > Corymbia citriodora. The sequence goes on from CM026413.1 coordinate 5,168,031, forward strand.
TAGTTGATTGTACAATTGCTTCATAGCCTTCGCAATTCACATCCCTTTTTTTCTACACCGAATTGTGATATGTATTATCGTGGCATGTCATTTGCGGAACTTTAAAGCGAGAAAAGAAGCTTTTTTGAGACATGCAACATCAAAATGCTAAGGGTAACATCTTTATGAGAGTAAATCTCAAGTTATTCTTTTTTGCATTTGTTGCACGATATTCTTTATTCTAGTTAAATCATCATTATGGGAATAAATCTCAAATTATTCCTAAACAAAAGAAATTATTCTTGCGTTAATCACGCTATATTCTTCATTCTTGTTCTTTTGCCTTTTTACTTGCAAAGCATAAATAGTTCGTGGATTGAAAAACCCCTCACAGCATATCATTTTTTCCTGCTGTCGTTACCTAGTCTTTCTAACCAAACAAAAAAGGAAAAAAAATAAAAAAAAAATAAAGTTGTGCGGCACAACACAACTTGTGCCCACGCACTATGGTAAAGAAGAGGGACGGAAAAAGGAGAGAAAAAGTGGTGGTCTAGAGGATTCGGTCCATTGGGCCATGGCAGGCCTCAGTGGCGCCAGCCCATTATCCTTGTGTTGCCGGCCCATTAACTTTGAACCGAATCGTGACCCGAATCAAATATAACTCCAATTGAAGACACATTTCAATTCGGTTTTTCAAATTGTTTTGGTAATATTAAGAGATTGTGTAAATTATAATATTAAAAAGATTGTCGATTTCGAATCGAAACTATAGGGGCGGGGGGATATCTTTTTAATTATTCATTGTTCTGTGAAGCCGGCCTCGCATCGGCCCCTCTAATCCAATAACCATGTGACTCTCGCAACTCAATAAGAGTCATGACTAGGCCAACCTAGTGCAATTGAGCCCATGTTTCTCCATAACGATGCCTCACCAAGGGATGCAAGCCAACGCAATTGCGCTCAGCGAGCTATGTCTATAATATAAAGTGTGGGTTCTCATGATTTATGCGAATGTGGGACTTCCATTCACAAGATCGCTAGCATTGTTTCCCTTCGTCACACTTCATATCTTTCCCAATTCAGAACTCAATGGATTTCGAATTTACTACAATGTCCATTGTTCTTTGGATCGAGAAGCGGCCGATCTATGGCAGAAAGCGAAATCCCGACTAAAATCATGATAAAAAAGCACTGCAAAAGCTGGACTGAGCATGTTCTTACTGATGTATAAATCAAAGGAGAAAAACCTGGATATGTGAATCAAAATCACAAGCAAATTATACTAAAATCAAGGGTTGACGGCTCTTATAATATAATGATCTTTTCATTTTTATTTCCATTTTTGTATTATTTTCATATGAAGTGTAACACTTTTTAATATCTTTATATAATAGACATCAGCTTAACAAATTATACGTTGAGATTAACAATCAAACACATTTATTCTTTTATGATATTGAAGCAGGAGTCATGAATTTAAATCTTTTCAAGTCTCTATTTACATCTCTAGTTATATTTTTACACTTTAGGCTTAGGACAAAATTCAGCTTATATATGAGGGAAAGCTTTGGAGTAATTAAATATTATACTACATCTTCATCTATGTATTAAGCTTGCGGATAAACAGGTGAAATTTTTCGGACAAACAATATGCTTTTGCCTAGAAATCATATAACTTGATGCCAATACATCTACTGGCAATATAATCACGACTTCACTTTGCATTAATGCAAATTGGCTGCAGATGCTACAATGGAAAGAGATGGTATTGGGCGCACGAACAAGATATGAGCAAATTATTGTCACCCTAACTGATATGGCAAAATTACTCCGGGAGTGCCAAAACTTGACATCGATGGATACTTAAGTACTAAAAGTTACAAAATATACATTTAAGTACCAAAATCGGAGCAAAAATGATCAATTAAGTGCCAACGACGAAAAATTCCGGCCAAACTGCCACGTGTCCATTTTCCGACGAATTTATTTGCTAACGGAGCTTTTTTTTCAAAATAAAAAATACACGTGGCAATTTTAATAAAAAAATTTGCCACGTCAGATTAACAAAAATTTTAAAATCGATTTAAAAAAAAAAAAAGAGGGGAAGGGGGAACCGGCGAGGGCTGTGCAGCCTTCACCACCACCGCTGTCGCTGCCCCACCATCGCCGGGAAGGGCCGGTGACGGTGGGCGAGGGTCAACTAGGGTCGTCGGCCACTGGTCGGGCTCGGCCGACCCCAACCGACCCTCGCACACCGTCGTCAGCCCTCGCTAGTTCCCCCTCCCCTTTTTTTTAAATTAATCAATTTTATAATAATATTCTTTAATTATTTAATATTCTTTAATTAATAATTTTTAAAATCCACGTTGCACTGATTTTTCGTCGATTTAGTTTCTAGCGAGCCACGTAAGCAAAAAATTAATAAAAAATTGCCACGTAGGATTTCCGGTAGGGTTCCGACAACTTGGCATTAAAGTGATCTATTTATTTTGAAAAATTGCACTTAAGTGTACCGTTTTCGGTACCAAGTTTTGACACTCCTAAGGTACTTATGCCGATAAATATCCTTCAAAAAACTTGCTGCTTGTCACACATGGTAAGATTATTGTATCCACCTTATTATGAGACAACATCTTCAGAACATCACATCAAGCAAGCTCATTTGAATTTTGAGTTCCTGAACTTTATGTCATTGGCTTTCTTTAGCAAATAGGCATGCTTTTAAATTCAGCTGCATAGCATTATTTATTCTGAGTGCTTCCAGTAAGATGGGTGAGACCCATTGATAGGAACAACAGTGAAAATCTCTAAAGTGATAAGACCTTATTGATCTTGGGATATATTCAAGAAGCACAAAGATTGACTATCAGTTAAAGCACTTCAATGCAGCCTGCAAATTCCATAAAACGCTTTTTCTCATTTGCTGAAATTTCCAAAAGTTGCGCTTCTGTGGAGGGGAAGGAGTTGCAGTGTCGATCTCAGCATTCTTGAAGGATGCAACCCTGTACGAAGTAGAGTATTGTGCATATTCTAATCTCGAAAGACCAATCTTTCTGAAGGACAAGCCATCTACGCAGTTGTAATGCGTATTGGCATAGCATGTTATTCGCATGACTGAACTTAAAAGCAAGAACAGATGCTTTTTGAAACATGCAACATCAAAATGTGAATGTACAATTTATTCCATTGACTATATAGCCAAAAGATAATATCATCTCTATGGGAATAAATCTCGAGTTACTCCCAGATGAAAGATATTATCCTTGTGTTTGTTACACTATATTCTTCATTCTAGTTAAATAAACTTTATAGGCATAATCTCGAATTATTCCTAAATGAAAAAAAATTATTATCGCATTATTTACACTATGTTCTTCATTCTTGTTCTCTTTGCCTTTTTTTACTTATAAAACAAAAACCCCTCACACGGTTTATCATTTTTTCATATACTCTTACCTAGTCTTTCGAAGCGAACGCAAAAGAAAAAGGGAAAAAAGAAAAAGAAAAAAGGTCGTGTCCACGTAATAAGGTAAAGAAGAATGACGAAAAATGTTGAAAAGAAGTGGTGGTCCAGAGAATTCAGTCCATGGGGCCATAGCGGACCTAAGTGGCGCCGGGCCATTATCCTTGCCTTGCTAGAAGTGGAGGTTTTTGCCAAAAACCTTTTGGTAGGGGTCCACGGTTGGTTCTGACTTTTCAGAAAATCCAAGTCGAACTATTTTGGGGTAGCCTTGTGGCAAACCTCGACCTGAACTGAAGAGCTGTTCAGTTCGGTTTTTCGATTTTCTTTTTGTAATATTAAAAAGAAATTTAGTAAAAAAGGAAAGAGATTGTGTACGTCATAATATTAGGAAGATGGGCAATTTTTAGTTCGATTTGGTTTACTAGACTGAATCAAAACTATCCAAATTCAGAAAAAAAAATTTCATTATCCGAACCGCTTTTTGACACCCCTGGTTTTTGCTGCTCTATGAAGCCAGCCTCACGCTAACCCTTCAATCTAGCAACCACGTGGCCCTGGCCTTTGCTCGGCCTGTACTTTTGGCTTGGAACCGGGGGACCAGATGAGAGCCACAACTAGGCCAACCTACAAGAATTGAACCCATATCCCACAACATTGATGCCCCACCTAGTAGGGGTGTCAACAGGTCGGGTCTTGATGTTGTCCGACCCGACCTGAACAATAAGGGTAATGTCTGACCCGACCCAACCCGACCTAAAATGCAAAAAACATGAAGCAAAAAAAATGTGTCGGGTCGGATCAAGTTGGGTTAGGTCGGGTTGGGTTTTGGGTTTTTTAATAAAAAAAATATGATAAAGGGAATTCGAAATGCTCTTACGTGACACCACGAAACATTTCCTAACAGGACGAACAGATAGATTTGTGGATGAGGTAGAACTGTTTCTCGCATTGGGCTTGAACCTAGAAGCTTATGATGACGTTTATAGACAGCGCTTTGATAGGAAGAACCCCGGAATCGGTTCTCTTGAGGAACCAACCAATGATGGAGCAGTTGATGTTCTGTACTCTGCATAATTAACCATAGACACATTCTTTGTACTCCTTCCTTCACTTAATTTTATGCTCCTTGAATGCAACAAAAACTTCCAATCCTAATGTGCTTGGGTTGAAGCATTTAATGTGCTTGGGTGATATGTATTTCGTTTATGTTTATAATTGTTATTCAAACAGTATTAAAACTTGAAATATGTATCATACTTATTTCGTGTTTGGGTTGAGTTAGATGGGTTTTGGACACCCCTACCACCTGAGTTACAAGCCTACGCAATTGAGCCCAGCGAACGACATCAATAACTATGCCTCTAATGAAGTGTGTATTGCCCTGATATATTCCTACTTTCGGACTTCTATGCACAGGATTGCTTGCATTGTTTCCCTTTGTCACACTTCATATCTCTCTACACACAATTCAGAACTTGATGGATTTCAAATTTTCTTCAATGTCCACAGTTCTTTGGATCGAGAAGCGGCCAATCCATGGCATAAAGTAAAATCCCGACTAAAATCATGATCGAAAAGCACTGCAAAAATTGGACTAAGCATGTTCTTCTTAAAAGCACTTATTTATCAATCAAAAGAGAAGAATTCCATCAAAATCACAAGCAAATTCTTGAAGATACTAAAATGGAGGGATTAGCAACTCTTATAATATAATAATCTTTTTATTTGTTATTTCTATTGTTGTATTATTTTTCTTATGAAGTGTAACACTTTGTAGTATTCTTATATAATGGACATCATCCCAACAAATTGTACATTGAAATCAACAATCAAACACCCTTGTGTAGAGTCATGAATTCAATTTTTTTTTCAAGTCTCTATTTACATCTCCAATTACATTTTCATGCCTTAAACTTAGAACAAAGTCCAGCTCACAAGTAAATGAGAGTTTTAGAGTAACTAAATATTATACCATGTTTTCATTTACAGTTTAAACTTTTAGATTAATCAATAGTAGTTTTATAAAATCTAACAGAATTATGTTGAAGAAAACCAATACACGATAATTCCATCTAATAGTTCAAAAGTAGAGATAGTGAATGCATCTTAATTATATTTTCCCTAGTAAATGAATAGAGAAAAGCAAGAAGACAAATGGGAGAAATTGATGTAAATCCCCCAAAATCATGTAAAAATAGAAGAATTTTGAGGGAAAAAAACCAAGTCACCAAGAAGAGATCGCTAGTCTCTGTGTCTGTGAGAATAAGTCTCAAATTATTCCCAAAGGAAAGATGTTATTCTTGCTCGCGTTAATTGCACTATATTCTCCATTCTAGTTCCTTTTGCCTTTCTTCTCATGGTGATGAATCAATTTTCGGCTTGGAACGGGTGGTCTAGGTGAGAGCACAGTGGGCTCGACCTGCAAGAATTGAACCTATGTCCCATCACATTGATGCCACACTTGTCCTACAAGCCCACGCAACTAAGCTCGGCAAACAGCATGGATAAATGTGCCTCTTCTAAAGTGTGTACTGATGTGATATATGCCCAACGTGGTACTTCCATGCACAAGGTTGCTTACATCATTCCCCTTCGTCACCCTTCATATGTTTCTCTATGCACTATTCAAAAATCAATGAATATTTTCTTTAATGTCCACTGATTTTTGGATTGAGAAGGGCCAATCCATGGTAGAAAGGGAAATCCTGAGTAAAATCATGATAAAAAAGCACATTTCTGAATGGTACTGATTTAATCAATCAAGGTAGAAAAATCTAGATATGTCAATCAAAATCACAAATAGATTTTTAAAAATACTAAAATTAAGAGATTGACATCTCCCGTGAGATAAGGATTTTTTCATTTATTATTTTCATTGTTGTATTGTTTTCTTACGAAGTGCAATAATTTTATAATATCTTTATATAGTGGGTATTGTCTCAACAAATTGTGCGTTGAGATTAAAACCAAACACTATCGTTTTTTTATAGTACCGGCGTATAAGTCATGAGTTCAAATCTTTTAAACTCCCTATTTACCTTCAAATTACATTTATATGCCTTAGGCTTAAGCCAAAGTTCAACTACGCAAGAAGAGAAGTATTAGAGTAATTAAATATTAAATTAAGCATTCATCTAATAACTTAAATTTTAAAAACAATTGATAGTAGTCTTACAAAATCTCATAAGATGATGTCGAAGAAAGCCAATACAATAATTTAATTTAATAGTTTCAAAGTAGAGATAGTGCATGCACTTTAATTATATTTCCCCTAGTAAATGAATAGACAAAAGCAAGGAGAGAAATGGAAGAAGAGGACGCTGTTAATCCTATAAGAGTCATGGAAAAGTGTAAGAATTTTGAAAAGAGAAGAGAAGAGTCAACAAGAAGAGATCGCTAGAGGAAAGAGGGCGAAAGTAGAAAGACTCAAACTGGATCGGATGCCTCGCTGGCACCATCTTCAATCTTTTCATAACCAAGATGAGTGCTCTCTTTTCTAACTTTTTTTGTGAAAATGTCTTCTCGAACAAAGAATTGGGCAATATAGTCAATAGAAGTACTTTTTCTAGGGTTGATATCGAAAAAAATCATAAACTAATAGCCAATTATACATTTAACCAAAATTAATTTTCCTCTCATTAAAAATAACTCAAATAGATACATGTAGCACATTTATCCTAATTTTTTTTTCATTTTACAGAAAACCTTAAATCAGTACCCTTGACACTTGATATACCATCCATTAGCAATTTATGATTTTGACATGGAGGGTTATTTGGGCAAGAGGCATCAATTTGAGTGTTTCCGTGAGACGAAAATTAGTGTGGTATCAATATGTCATCAATTTAAGATTTTTTATAGGAAAAAAAATTAGTTTTGAATAAATATTTTATGAGTGGTAATTTAAAATTTTTAACTATATTGACTTTTTTGATTGATATTTTAATTATCGAGGCGAGCAAGGAATGCTCGCTTCCCGTGGCCTTAAAGGACGGAGGGAAAGGAAAATTCCTTTACACGGACAGCAATTATAATTCCTCTGACGATGTTTACTAAATGAAGGAACTTTGTGTCGGGTGGAATCAAAATTAACCTGAAGCCACGCTGTACATCTCGTTCATCTCCGCACAGAGGAAACCAACTCTCAAAGCTTTTATACTTCTTGGCTCTCTCTTACTCTCNNNCCCCCCCCCAAAAAGAAAAAAGAAAAGAACATGAGGGACTTGCAAGGAAGCCGAATGGTGACGGTGAACCAAACCATCACCGTGGTTGTGAAGAGGCTCCAAACCCCTGAGGGCATGCTCGCTCAGATAGAGCTCTACGTGGGCTCAGTCGCCTTCCTGCTCCTCTTCCTCGCGGCTTTCGGCTCATTGAGGCGTCGGAACAACAGTCCGATACTCAATGTCGTGCTGTGGGCGGCGTACACTCTCTCGGGCTACTTGATAATCTACACGCTCGGGCTAATGCGCGAATCCCCGTTCCGCAACCCACTGTTCCCACTGTGGGCGACTTTCTTGATGATCTTTCTTGGAAGCTTAAACTCTTTCTCTGCATATAGTCTTGAGCACAACGAGCAGTGGAAGAAATATGCTTGGCAAAACTTGGTCACGTTCATAAAATTATTAAGCCTGTGGACACTCTATCTGACCACCTTGCCGTCAAGGCTGGTGGTTTTCCTGCCCTTTTTTGTCCTCCTAGTGCTTAAGACCACAGAGAGAGCACTATCGCTCATGTCGGTCAGTGTGTTTGGCCGGCATCGAATGACAAAATGGGTTGCGGATTATGTGAGCTCCAAGCATTGTTGCGCGGATTCCCATGAAGTCGATCCCATCACTATGAAAGGATACAAATTTGTGGTGAAAGTGGGTCGGACGGTACTTGAGAAAGTCTTTGGCGAAGTCGCAGCACCAAAGCCAAATTCCAAAAAGGAATCAGAAGACTACGAGAAGGAAGTCATCACCATAGAAAAGGTGTGGGAGTGCAAAGGGCGGCTTTTGAGCTCAAGCGGGGGAGACCGGGATGGTCAGGTCAAGGATATTTGTCTCTCTTATGCGCTCTACCTGCTTCTCCGTTTGGAATTTTCGCACTACTCGTTGCCGGAAGAAGCTTGTCAGAAGGCGCGGCGCTTGATTCGAGATGGAATTCTTCAGAAAGAAAATGGGTATAAGCGAGCATTTCGAGTCGCTGAAGTCGAGCTTGCCTTCCTTCACGATTTTTTCTACACCAATTACCCCATCATTTTCCAAGCACGCCTTTGGCAGCTGAGAGTGGTGGAGGTTTTGTGTTTGATCACAGGCACCATGCTAACAGTTGTATTCCTGATGCCCAAGACCACAAAGCCCCAAGATGTTATTGTCCAATTGGTGACATCCAATGGGTTGAGCGTCGACGTTCTCTTGACTCCGGTCGTTCTCATGGTATTCATATGCGTTGAGCTTGTTCAGCTCTTTCGGATGGCTATCTCCGATTGGGCGAAAGTCGAATGGCTTTGCAACTACGTGCTAAAGGAGCGGTGGCAAGGGTGCAAGTGCATCGAGAAGCTGATAGGACTAATATGCCGGGTACATTCGAAGCCTTGGGAAAGGAAACTTGGCCAATACACTTTTCTCGAATCGTACAATTACGTCCCTTCCAGATTGCTCTACAATTTCTGCACAATCAATTTCATCGATGTCCTTAGGAGCGGTCAAAGACAAGGCGCTCCCATTAGATTGTCGGATGAAGTGAAGAAGGCCGTGTTTGATTCTCTGATGAACTGGAACGGGAAATAGGAGAATGGACAAGCTTCTTTGAGACTAAACAACGTGCCGGCTGAGCTCTATGGTGCGTGTAGGCTCAAGACTCAAACTGAAGTTATAATGGTTTGCCATATAGCTACGTGCTTTCTTGAGCACGAGCGGCCGTTGAAACAAGATCCAAACTTCAACGTAGCAACTAACTTGTCCAAATATCTTGCCTATTTGGTAGTATTTGCCCCGAGATTGTTACCTGATCACCTTTATGATGCAGAGAACATATTCGACCAAGTCATCCTTGAGGCACGGCAGGTGCTTGACAAGTGCAAGACAGATCGGGAAAGAATCAACGAACTGAAGGATATTGCGAAGAAACGAGAAAAAACAGTTATGAATCAGGATGCTCGGTTGGGGGGTCAATTATGGAAAGAGGACTCACAGCGCATTTGGAAGGTCCTGGCTGAGTTTTGGGCCGAACTAATGTTGTATGTGGCTCCGTCAGACAAAGCAAAAGCACATGTCGAGCACTTGACAAAGGGAGGGGAGTTTGTGACTCACTTGTGGGCTTTGGTCTCTCATGCCGGGATAGAACGAGAGCCTCCAAGTAAGCCGCAAACTCTCACACGAAGCCAAAGCTGGACCTAGCGATGCAAATATGGTGTAGCTAGGGGAACTCATTCTTGGCAGCTGCCTTAAGTGTTCTTTCGATCTACACAACATTTCTTCGTTTACTTGCAATCAGGAAGATCTCTCCAGCAGATGGAAAACAATTTGAATGCAGGATTACATCTTGTCTAGCTGACTTTGCTGTTTTCTCAGAGTTGGTTTCAGATAACCAGCTTGCAATGATTGGTTCTGAGATCTTGAGACTAAATTGTTTCAGCAAGTAGTAACATTGAGTGATTCTAGGGAGCAGTTTGAATTAGGTCAGGAGGGTCCATGTAATTTATGTAATTTAGAGGATATGGCTTGCCAATATTTCACTGAATGATTCAACAATAAACTCTTCTGGTATATCCAATTTCTCCACCTTTTCAGCTACTTTTTTATTTTCCCTTTCAACTATGGTGTTCATGGTTGAAAAAAATAGGTGTTCCATGCCATGATCTTCTTTGTGAACTTGAGTTCTTCAATGTGCCGAGCGAGAGAGCACAGTAAAGAAAAACTTCCGCTTCAAAATCAAGGGAAAAAGAAATCTTGATGTTTGGATGTGAGTAACAACAGTTGGCTGTCTCTTTAGCTTAAGCAAAACGAGATTCTTAGTGAATGGTGGATATCAGTCACAGATAGGAGAAATTATTGTGTTAAAAATGGCATAAGTGAATCAAGCTAGCCACTTCAAAGCTACTTGAGTTCGACTAGCAAATATTATTCGCATTCAGCTCGATTCTTTTCGATTCAAGTCAAGTTCCAAACCAAGAAAAGAAAAGTGGAAGAGCCAATAAGACAAGAGCTAGGTAAGCAAGCAAGAAGGAGAGGCTGGAAAAGGCGAGGCAAGAGCTCTCCATCTCTAGGACAATTGTGTCAAGGATCTCGTAATCTAAGCCTTGCTTCTTTTGGTCAGGTCGAATTAGCCTGTGCTTTCAACCAGGTAGTCATTGCCCCCGTTCTTCTAGTCTTTTCAACCGTACTTGAATGTTAAGTCATGGCCATGTCTGCCTCAAAAGAGAAAAGGAAGAGTCATTAAGACGAGCTAGGTAAGCAAGCAAGAAGGAGAGGCTAGAAAAGGCGAGGCAAGGGGCTTTCCATCTCTAGGAAGATTGTGTCTAGGATCTTGTAATCTAAGCCTTCCTTTTTCTGGTCGACTTGAATTAGCCCGTGCTTTCAACCAAGTAGTCATCACCCCATTCCTTTAATCTTTTCAATGGTACTTGATTCTTAAGTCGAGGCGATGTCTATCCCCAGAAGAAAAGAGGGAGAGTCACTAAGACGAGGCTGGTGAGCAAGCAAGAAGGAGAAGCAAGAAAAGGCAAGGTAAGAGCTCTCCATGTCACGACCCGACTCCAGGTCACCACCACCTATAATACTTGAAACAAATAAGAAATAGAGTGTATCATAATTAAGGGTGCGTTTGTTTCACGGAAACAATATCATTTTTAGAAAATATTTTCTAGGAAATCATTTTCATGGAAAATGATTAGTTTTCTCATGTTTGATAATATATGATTAAAAATATTTTTAGGCGTTTGGATCGCATTTGAAAAATGATTGAATAACATTTAAACTAACAATTTACACTAGTGTAAAAAAGAGAGAGATTTTGGAGAGTAAAAGAGAACGATAGAGATGACCTAATAAAAAGGGATGACCTAAAGACCTGATAAAGAGAGGGAAAGTGTTTTCCCTTTCCCATGCATATGAATTCATTTTCTCAAAATAATACATAATATTTATGTTGACTAGAAAGTATTTTCCATTGACAAAATTGTTTTTGGAAAAACAAACAGCGGAAAGTCCGGAAAACACTTTATGGGAAACTACTTTCATTGAAACAAATGCACCCTAAGGGTGATTTTGGAATTTTCAAAACTAATTTGGGGTCATCAAACCGTCTCCCATGCCTCAATGTTTGTGAGGAAGAAGGCGAAGCATTGCTCTAGCGTACTCCACGGGTCTTAAGAATTGATGGTTCAAAAAATGATGACCAGCACGGGAGTAGAGTAGGGTTGAGCATGGCCCAAGTTAGGCCAGTCCAACACTTAACCCAAAGACTAACCTGCAGGACCAATTGTAAAGTGTTGACTCCCGATTTTTGGGATCAAGGATTGACTCTATTGAGTCTAGAACTGAGGATTGGACCGGCTCTGTGGGTCTGGTCTGATTCTAGGGTCAACGCAAGATTAATTGATTATTTTTTTTATTTCATTTTTTGTATTCCTTAGAAAGACAAACATATTATTTCAAATTACATATTTCATTAATAATACAACATTGAGCAACCAAATTATGAACATCAATACATATCAAACATAAATATAAGATAAGTAATAATAAAAATTTACACTTGCTAAAAACAACAAACTATAAAAATGAAGATGTAAGGTAAGGAAACAGAGGCAAGTAGCTAGGCAAGTGAAGAGATGTGAGTGCCAAAGTGAGCGAGGCAAACAAAGAGAGGCGAGTTGTGAGGTGAGCAGTGAGCAAGGCGAACAAGGCCAAGGTGGATGAGTTTTTGTCGAATTAGGGTTTCTTTCTACTTTCTAATTTACACAACAGATGAACTACTAGGAGAATAAAGGAGGAGGCATTAGAATTTAAAGTAGACAATAATATATAATATATAATATATCTAATACATATTGTATATTATATATAATATGAACAGAGCTAGTTTGGATTAGATCAATCATAAACTCTTAGAATTGAGGATCAACCCGCATAGTACAGGATCCAAGGATCCTAGGACTAGGATTGACCCAATCCCCTTGGGACCCAAACTAAGACTTGCAGGATTGGGCTGGTCTGGGGTAGGTAGTCTGAGAAAGCCACAGTTCAAAATACTAACAATCTAGCAAGAATATGAGCCTGAAATATTAGGCCTTGAAATTTTGATTATGTTTTCCTAGGATATGTTCCTCGAAATGAATATCAAAAGGTAATTCGACTTGCTTGATTAGCGTTGACTATATTCGCATCAGGCTTAGAGCGACAAGTAATTGAGAAATTCCTACCTTCTTGAAACCTATCGGTAGCGGAACATATTGTGGCCATTGATGATGAAACATTGGCATGACTAATTTCATTCATTCCCCTAGTTTTCACCTCTTAGTGTTAGTGTTAGAGAGTAATGATGCATTTTATTGTCTTAACCACTAAGTTATGCAAATTGGCCAATCTATTCCCGAAACATTTCAAGTTTGCATGTGCTTTCAGAGAATCGATTAATCCTTTTTTTCACTTGAAAAGAGCTTGTTTGCAAATTATTAGATGCTGGCCATCGCAAGCAAACATAATCCATGATGAAACAACATTTTGAGAGTACACTTATTGAGGAAAATGGATGTAGCAAGCGAAATGTCTTGCTAATTATTGAGAATAGTTTAGAATTTTCAACCTTGCTTTTAGTTGATTCTATAGGATAATTCATACACTAAAGTCCATAGCCTTCGCGGTTTGCATCCCTTTCCTCTGCCTTATTTTCTGGTGGTTTTGCAAATTTGTTGTCGACTCTCCGAATTAGGAAGAAGTTGCAACGTGGATTGGCACAAATGTCATTCAAGTCGACGAAATTTAAGCCAAAAAAGACGCTTTTTAAAATATACAAAATCAAAATGATGAAGGTATAATGAGATAAAAAAGATTTACCATCTCTATGGGCATAAATCTTGAATTGTTCCTAAATGAAAGATATTATATTTGCATCTGTTACACAATACTCTTCATTTAGCTTTAGCGTCCTTATGGGAATAAATCTCCAATTATTCCTAGACGACAGAAATTATTCTTTCCCTAATTACAACATATTCTTCATTCGATTTTTCCTATAATTGTTACCGAGTCTTTCAAGCCCAGAATAGAAAAAAAAAAAAAAAGGCTTTTCCCACGCACTGTATTATAAAATGTTCAGATTTACAAACTCACCGATGAATCTATTTCGCTATAGTCTTTGCGGGAATAAATTTTGAACCGTTCCTAAAAGATAGATTATTCTTGCATTAATTACAGCATATTCTTCATTCTAATTTTTACCTTTTTGCTTGTAAACATAAATAGTTCAACGGACTAAAAAGCCCCTCCTCACATAGGCATTCATCGACTGTCGGCTTAGAACGGACGGGCCAGGTGAAAGCCACAGCAAGCCCGACCTGCGAGAATTGAATCCACGTGCAACCACATTGATGCTCCCACCCGGGCTACAAGCCTTCACAACCAAGCTCGGCAAAACGGCATCGATAAATGTTCCTCTTTATAAAGTGTGCTTTTGTGGAAACATGCCTCATGTGAGACTTCTACGCACATGATTACTTGCATTGTTCCTCTTCGTCACGCTTCATATCTCTCTATGCACGATTCAAAGACCAATAGGTTTTTTCTTCAATATCCACTATTTTTTGGATTGAGAAGTGACCAACCTATGGCAGAAAGTCTTTACCAAAAAAAAAAACCTATGGCAGAAAGCGAAATCCCTAATAAAATCATGATAAAAAATCACTGTTCTTAAAGGGAGTGATTTATCAATTAAGAGAGGAGAATATAAATATATCAATCAAAATCAAAAGCAGATTTTTGAAAATACTAAAATCAAGGTATATTATTTCCATTGTTGTATTGTTTACTTATGAAATGCAATACTTTATAATCTCTTTATATAGTGGGCATCCTCTTAATAAATTGTGCGTTGAGATCAACGTTCAAACATTATTGTTCTTTTATAGTATAAGAGTATGAATCCTAAGTTTAAATCTTTCAAGGTTCCTATTTACCCCTCAATTTACATTTACACACTTTAGGCTTTGGCTAAAATTAACTTACGTATGAAGAAGAGTGTTAGAATAATTAAATATTACCACATATTCATCTAACAGCTTGGGTTTTTGGTTATAGTTCCCTTAGTAAATGGGAGAAGAAATTGCTGTATATCCTCCAAAAATCACGGAAAAGTGTAAGAATTTTGAAAGGAAAAAAAAAAGTCAACAAGAAGAGATCGCAAAAGAAAAGAGAGAGCGAAAGAAGAAAACTCAGACTGGGCCGGATGCCACCTTCTTCAATCTTTTAATAACCAAGATGAGTGCTCTCTTTTTTTGCTTTTTGTGAAATGTATTCTCGGAGAAAGAATAGGGCAATATAGTCAATAGAAGTTCTTTTTTTAGGGCTGGTGCCATAAAAAATCATAAACTGCTAGCCCATGATTTATTTAATCAAAATTAATTTTCCTTACATTAAAAATAACTCAAACGGATAGATGCAACACATTTACCTTAAAATAATTTCCATTTCATGAAAAGTCTTAAATTAATACCCTTAACCCCAATCTACCCTCCATTAATAGTTTAGGATTTAACATGGAGGGTAAATATAGGTGGGAGGCATTTGTTTGAGAGTTTTCATAAGACGAAAATTAGTTTGGTATATATATATGTCATCGGTTTGAACTTTTTTGTTAAAGTAAAATTAGTTTTGAATAAATATATCATTGTACCAACTTTAAGATTTTTAACAAAATTAACTTTATTGATTGATGCTTTAGTTATCGAGGCAAGTAAGGAATGCTCCTTTGCCCTAAAGGACGGAGGGAAAGACTATTCCTTATGTGGGCAGCAAGTATAACTCCCTTTGAACGATAATTGGACGTTGCTTACTAAATAAAGGAAATCGTGTCGCACGGGGGAGATCAACTGAAGCCTGGACCGACTCCGTACATCAGAGGTGATATCAATGAATAGAGGCAGGTCTCCTCTTTCGTCTGCGCACACACAGGAAACGAACTCTCAAAGCTCTTGAACTTCTTCCCGACCAAAAAATAGAGCTCTTAAAGTTCTTGGCTCTACATTCACCAAGAACACAATCTGTCTTTATCCATCAAAAAAAAAAAAAAAACATGAGGGACTTGCAAGGTAGCCGAACCGCGTCGGTGAACCAAACCATCACCGAGGCCAGCGGTATCATGAAGAGGCTCCAAACCCCGGAGGGCATGCTCGCGCAAATAGAGCTCTACGTGGGGTCAGTCGCCTTCCTGCTCATCTTCCTTGCGGCTTTCGGCTCATTGAGGCGTCGGAAGAACAATCCGATGCTTAATGTCGTGCTATGGGCAGCGTACACTCTCTCAGGCTACTTGATAACGTACACGCTCGGGCTAATGCGTGAATCCCCGTTCCACAACCCACTGTTCCCGCTGTGGGCGACTTTCTTGATGATCTTTCTTGGAAGCTCAAATTCTTTCTCTGCATATAGTCTTGAGGACAACGAACAGTGGAAGAAATATGCTTGTCAACACTTGGTCACGTTCATAGGGTTACTAACATTGTGGACACTCTATCTGACCACCTTGCCGTCAAGGCTGGCAGTTTTCCTGCTCTATTTTGTCATCCTAGCGCTTAAGACCACAGAGAGAGCACTATCGCTTGTGTCGGTGAGCGCATTTGGCCGGGATCGAATGACAAAATGGGTCGCGGATCATATGAGCTCCAAGCATTGTTGCCTGGATCCCTGCGAAGCCGATCCCAAAACGATGAAAGGATACAAATACGTGGTGAAAGTGAGTCGAACTGTACTCGAGAAAGTCTTTGGTGAAGTCGCAGCACCAAAGGCAAATTCCAAAACGGTTTCAGGAGACTACGAGGAGGAAATCATCACCATAGAAAAGGTGTGGGAGTGCAAAGGGCCTCTTTTGAGCTCAAGCGGGGTAGACCGGGATGGCAAGTTCAAGGATATTTGTCTCTCTTACGCGCTCTACCTGCCTCTCCGTTTGAAATTTTTGCGCTACTTGTTGCCGGGAGAAGCTCATCAGAAGGCGTGGCGCTTGATTCAAGATGGAATTCTTCAGGAAGAAAATGGGTATGAGCGAGCATTTCGAGTCGCCGAAGTTGAGCTTACCTTTTTTCACGATTTTTTCTACACCAATTACCCCATCATTTTCCAAGCACGCCTTTGGCAGCTGAAACTGGTGGAGCTTTTGTGTTTGATCACAGGCACCATGCTAACAAATGTATTCCTGATGCCCAAGACCACAAAGCCCCAAGATGTTGTCGTCCAATTGGTGACTTCTAGTGGGTTAAAGGTCGACGTTCTCGTGACTGCCGTCGTTCTTATGGTATTCATATGTGTTGAGCTTGTTCAGCTCTTTCTGATGGCTATCTCCGATTGGGCGAAAGTTACATGGCTTTGCAACTACGTGCAAAAGCAGTCGTGGCACGGGAACAAGCCCATCGAGAAGCTGATAGGACTAATATGCCAGGTACATTTGAAGCCTTGGGAAAGGAAACTTCACCAATACTCTCTTCTTGAATCCTACAATCACGTCCCTTCCAGATTTCTCTACAATTTCTGCAAAATCAATTTCATCGATGTCGTTGGGAGAGGTCAAAACAAGGTGCTCCCGCTAGACTGTCCGCTGATGTGAAGATGGCTGTGTTCGATTCTCTGATGAGGAGCGACGGGAAATTGGCAAATGGACAAGCTTCTTTGAGAGAAAACATGTCGGAGGAGCTCTCTTGGGCGTGTGGGCTCGAGACACAAACTGAAGTTATAATGGTTTGGCATATAGCTACAAGCTTTCTTGAGCACACGCGGCCGTTTCGTCGAGATCCAAACTTCAATGTAGCAACTAAGTTGTCCAAATATCTTGCCTATTTGGTGGCATTCGCCCCAAGATTGTTACCTGATCACCCTTATGACACGGAGAACATGCTCGACCAGGTCATCCTTGAAGCGCGGAAGGTGCTTCACGGGTGCAAGACAGATCAAGAAAGAATCAACCAACTGAAGGGCATGGGGGAGACACCAGAAAATACGGTTATACATCGGGGTGCCCGGTTGGGGGTTCAATTGCTGAAAGAGAACCGGCAGTGCATTTGGAAGATCCTAGCCGAGTTTTGGGCCGAATTAATATTGTATGTGGCTCCATCGGACAATGCAAAAGCACACGTCGAGCACTTGGCAAAGGGAGGGGAGTTTGTGACTCTTTTGTGGGCTTTGGTCTCTCATGCTGGCTTAGAGCGAGAGCCTCCTTTGTCAAGCTAGACCATTGATATTAGTGATGCAAATATGGTGTAGCTAAGGGAGCTCATTCTCGGTAGCTGCGTTAAGTTTACTTTCAACCTATCCAACATTTCTTAGTTTTCTTGCATTCAGGAAGATTTCTTGAGCATATGGAAATCAATTTGAGCGCAGGATTAAATCTAGTGTTGCTGACTTTGTTGTTTTCCTGGAGTCAGTTTTAGATAACCAGCTTGCAATGATCGTTTCTGAGATCTTGAGAATTAACTGTATCAGCAAATAGTAATATCGAGTGGCTCTAGAGAGCAGTTTGAATTTGGTCAGGAGGTTCCATGTACTTTATGTAATTCAGATGACATGGCTTGCCAATATTTCATGGAGTGATATATCAATAAATTCTTCCTGTATATCTAATTTCCCCAGTTTGTCAGCCACTTTTTTTTATACTTTCATCTATGGTGTCTAGGGTTGAAAAAAATGGGTGTTCCATGCCCTGTTCTTCTTTGTGAACTTAAGTTCTTCAATGTGCAAAGCGAGAGAGCACAGTAAAGAAAAACTTACGCTTCAAAATCAAGGGAAAAAGAAATCTTGGCTTCTGGGTGTTTGTAACAGTGGCTGTCTCTTTAGCTTAAACAAAACGAGACTCTCGGTGAATGGTGAATACCGGTCATAGACAGGAGAAGTTGCTGTGTAGACAATGGTATGAATGAGTCAAGCTAGCCACTTCAGAGCTACTCGAGGTTGACCCACTAATAGTATTCACATTCGGCTCAATTCTTTTCGATTCAAGTCGAGTTCCAAACCTAGAAAATAGGAAGAGCCACTAAGACAAGAGTCAGGTAAGCAAGCAAGAAGGAGAGGCTAGAGAAGGCGGGGCAAGGTGCTCTCCATCTCTAGGAAGATTGTGTCTAGGATCTTGTAATCTAAGCCTTGCTTCTTCTAGTGGCTCGAATTAGCCCGTGCTTTCAACCAGGAAGTCATTCCCCATTCTTTTCATGGTACTTGAGTCTTAAGTCGCGGCCATGTTTGCCCCAAAAGAAAAGAGGAAGAGTCACTAAGACAAGAGCTAGGTAAGCAAGCAAGAAGGAGAGGCTAGAAAAGGCATGGCAAGGGGCTCTCCATCTCAAGGATCTTGTAATCTATGCCTTCCTTCTTCTGGTCGCCTCGAATTAGCCTATGCTTTCAACCAAGTAATCATTCCCCCGTTGCTTTAGTCTTTTCAACGGTACTTGATTTTTTATTCATGGCCATGTCTACCCCAAAAGAAAGGAGGAAGAGTCACTATGACAAGAGATAGGTAGGCAAGCAAAAAGGAGAGGCCAGAAAACGCAAGGCGAGGGGCTCTCCATTTCTGGGAAGATTGTGTCTAGGATCTTATAATCTAAGCCTTCCTTCTTCGGGTTGGCTCGAATTAGCATGTGCTTTCAACTCAGTAGTCATTCCCCTATTCCTTTAATCTTTTCAACAGTACTTGGATCTTGAGGGTCCACTTGGTAACATTCTTATTTCTACTTCTTTGAATAATTTCTAAGTAAAACAAGGCATTTAGTAACTATAAAAATTTCTGATTCTCGAAATATAAAAAGAATAGGAATCAACAAAAAATTATTATTTATTTTTTCCTCGATAGCAATGGTGACCCAGCGACTGGCAATTAGTGACTGGCATCCAGCAATTGCTGCCGGACGCTAGCCATTGGGTTGCCAGTCACCAGGCGAAGGGTGGCCATTGGCCACCACAAGTCAATTAGTGGCCGCCGATCACTAGATGCCATACACTGCATTGCCGATCGCCAGGCGAAGGGCAATGGTTGGCGGCCGGCAAGCAATCATGAGTAATGACCCAAGGTGTTCCCAAGAGCAAGAAACTACTTTTTTCTACTTCTCATTTCTATTCTAAATCTATTCTTTGAAACAACTTTCTATTCTAAAGAATAGAAACACTAGTGAAGGTTGCCAAACGGATTCCTGTTCTTTTTCTATTCTAAGAAACAAAAGAACAAAAAAATAAAGAAAAAGGAGCGGCCATTGTTAGAAGAATACATATAGTTCTTTGATGCGGAAATTCCAAAACCAGTGATCTTTGATCTTCATGATTTTCACAAATAGATGAGAACGTACCTTTATCCATAGCGTTACCCTTTCGTTGCGGAAAACTGAAGAACTCGAACTAAATGAAGAAATCCGATTTCTCTCCCTTAACCCACTATTCTTTTATGCATTCTATCGATGGAGGAGAGAATACTGAATTCTTTTCAGTTATTGTTGTTCATATGGGTAGAGAGAGGACCGGACTCTATTTATACGTTCTTTCAACAGGTGCCTTCCATCAAAGCGCCTTTTAACTTCCATAAGAGTCACACCTCTTCAGAAAAGCAATAACTTCCCTTGAGGATTATACCTTTTCATTTTATTAGAGTCGCAACTTCTCGTAACCAATATTTATTTTATAGCATTTCAATAATTATTAAACCATATAATAAATCACATCATGTGGGCCACAATAATTCTTACATATTCCTCACTATTTTGGCCACACTTTTCCAAAAATGCCCTTTAGTCAGAACTGTAGAACTGAGAGCGGCAAGATCTCCGTTTAAATTTTCTGCCCATCGATTATTTTTTGACGTTTCCGCACAAACAGAAATTTTGAGAATTAATGAGGCAAAAATCCAACAATTTAGTCTTGACGTCTTGGAAAGTCCAATAATCGAATTTTGATCAAATTTACGGCTAATTCAATCAATTGCAACTCTCAGACTAACAGACAGTTTTTAGGAGTCACGGACACCTGACTTGCGATTAAAATAATATTAATCCATGTTAATGTGAACTCGAACCAGGAACAACCTCGAGTGTCATGTAATTGCGAGGGACCAATTGCTCGACCCTTGTCAATCCTTATGGTTGAATCGCCATTAACGGTCAAGTTCTCTGGTTGTGCGCGTACTTGAATCCTCAATAACCTTTCCCCTTCGGTTTAGTGTCTCATGAATGATCAATTTAGAGTGAGATCTAATTAACAGTGTATTGACGAAATATTTATTTATACAATCCAAAATAGGTCGAAAATTTGGGACCTCACAATAACCCAACCTAGGATTTTATGCCAAATAGATTAGGTCGAATAGACTAGAGGGGAGATGTTTCCCCAAGGTTGGTCCATGAACCAAGGTCCCATGCATGTGACTATTTTTACGCGTATTTCAAAAAAGAAAAAAGAATGATTTGATAAAATCGGCTCTCTTATTTCAAAGAAGAAAGACAAAGCAGGCCGACTATTTTACCTTTACCGAAGGATTGAAATTGAACACCTGGTGTTGCTTACACTTAATTTCTATGGTCGGGAGATCGTGGTAGAATTTTTAATCAGACTGAGAGTAAAAATCAAAGTATAAAATGTTGACTAAAACAACGTAAATTGTTGGGGGTTGACTAAAATAATGCAGAAATTCTAGAGGGCTGAGTGGAAGAATTTTTTAATTACACCGAGACCAAAAATCAAAGTATAGGATGACAACGTAAATTGTTGGGGGTTGACTAAAATAATGCAGAAATTTTAGAGGGCTGAGTGGAAGAATTTTTTAATTTAAGACTAAAAATCAAAGTATAGGATGTTGACTAAGACAACGTAAATTGTTGGGGTTGAATAAAATAATGCAGAAATTCTAGAGGACTAAGTGGAATTAGCTCAATAGTGTTGATCACGATAGGTGACAGGTGGTATATATGAATGTAGTATATGTGTTAATTTATTAGTAATGACATGCATATTACGACTGATATGCAATATTGGTATAATGAGTCATGGAGATGCACATCAACAGAAAAAGACAATTGAGTAAAAGACGAGATTAGACAAGAATTTTGAACATATGATATATGAGTTGAATGACTTGTAAACTTCGAAGAAAATGAATGCGAATCTCCCACCGTGTTATGTTCGCTTGACTCCATGTACAACAATTTCCAAATTGATTGCCACCAATATAATAAAACTTTAGCTAGTCCACATCTTTTACTTTTTCTTTGCTCGACTTTGTTTTATTGGTTGACTTGGACATTTCTATGACCGACGACTCCAAATCTTCTTTTTCACTCATAATATGCATCCCTTTTATTGAGCCTACATCGCATCACTAATTAGCTAAACTTTCATTGCATTAGATCAAACAACGGAGAGATAATTCGTTCTTTCAGCTCCATGTTTATGCACCATCTTTTGATTCTCACGATGCATATTGTACTACTAGGGACCTGTTGTGGTGCAAAGACGAGTTATTTGTGTGCCCCTTTATCTTGCGGCGAGATCCAGAATATAAGCTACCCCTTTCGATTAAAAGGCAACCCAAAAAGTTGCGGCCACCCGAAATATGAGCTAGGCTGTGAAAAGGACGGTGCTGTCCTATATTTGTATGCTGGTCGATATTATGTAAAGTCGATCCATTACGATGACTATCTCAACGAAGAAAGCTTCTCCGGTTATATGAGGGTGGTTGACGATGGACTTCAAAAGGGAAATTGCTCGTCTCTCCCACGTTACTCATTGGCGTACTCCAACTTCAGCAAATCCATCAGTTTATACTTTCCTGAGTTTCCAGTCCCTTACGATCTACATAACAGAGCAATGACAGTGAATTTCGTGAAGTGCTCACGGCCCGTTGCTTTTGTTCAATATATCGATAGCAAACCATGTATCGAGAGTGCACACTCCGCCGACATGCCTCATGATGTTTCCCAAATGAAAAGGTACTCGTATGCTCTACTTGGGGATACTCTAATTTTGAATGATCTAAGAGTACAAGACATCAAGGATTCTTGCACCATAAACATGACGTCATTTGCAACGAGTTACCGTCGAGCGTGGAAAGGCGGTCAGTATAATAGTGGGAAGTCATCATACATGGACCTCCATAACATGATGGCGGAGGGATTCACTCTTAGTTATGGGGGGCTCTATTCGGAAGACGGAAGTTTTCGATTTTGCTTCTTAGGTTTCAGATACCGAAGGAAGATGTGCAGTCACTATTATGTTCGTAAGTGACTTTCCCTGAAACTTTTCTTTCTTTCTGCTTCCTCCTCTTTTTCTTAAATGCTAGCTCCTCCATGAGATCTCACAAAATTTACTTAACGATGGATGTGGCAAGTTTCAATTGGATATTGCAATTTGTGGAATCCAAAACATGAAGTCATTAGTTTAAATTCGTCAAGTCACTTTAAGTATAAAAAATTAGCAGCGTTGCTCTTTTGCAAACCATGGAGCTTCTCTGGATTCGACACCTTTTCTCTATATTTGTTTGGGGGAAAATGTTAGATTTAATTGTACTCGTGCCCCTTGCATGGCTGTTATTTATGTGGGTGAATAAACTGCGCACGTATTGGATGTTTGTGTTAAAACTATGCGTGAGTGACTCATGAACTTGTGAAATCAATTGGTGCATAGCAAAATCGTCTTTCTTGGAGAGGAAAGATCATACCATGATAATACGAATTAATAAAATAAAATTAGATCTGAGTGCTATTTAGGAGAGTGAAACTCTTTGACTGTTTTTTAGTCAACACTTCTCCACATTGCAACTTTTAATGAACAAAAGTGGGTATTTGCAACTTGCAGTGATCGCATGAATTTGTGACTTTTATTTTTATTTTTATTTTTATTTTTATTTTTATATGTTCAATTGCTAAAATGATAGATTTAGTTCCTTATTGATTAGTCGTTAATTCTAATTAATCATTCTCAGTCATCTCGTACGAATTTTCTTCGTTTCTTTCTTATCTATAGATAATTCCACATGGAATACCATGTCTAATATTGCACGAAATGCAACTCCGAATCTCGCCTTTGTCTTGGGTATGCCTAGTTCTTTCTTCCTCACAAATATAAAGATTTAAAGTAGCACTTTAACAAAAAAGAAAACTACACTAATCTACGGCCATATTTCTCCACAGGCCACTTCCTCGCAACAAAATTCACACTTGGAGCGACATGTATGTTGACATTTTTAATCTATAAGTGGAGGAGAAGTCACTTAGCAATGGATGAAAATATTGAAGAATTCTTACAAGCTCATAACAATTTTTTGCCCAAAAGGTATTCTTACTCGGATATTAAAAAAATTACAAGAAATTTCAAGCACAAATTAGGAGAAGGAGGATATGGTTTTGTATACAAAGGGATACTTAGAAGTGGCAATGAAGTTGCTATTAAGGTTTTGAACAAACCAAAATCTAATGGCCAAGACTTCATAAGTGAAGTGGGTACTATTGGAAGGATTCACCATGTTAATGTGGTTCATCTTGTTGGTTTTTGCTTCAACAACTCTAAGCAAGCTCTCATGTATGATTTCATGTTGAAAGGGTCTTTGGATAAGCACATTTTCTCTAAAGATGGCAATGACTCTCTTGATTATAAGAGAATATATGAGATCTCTCTAGGTGTGGCTAGAGGGATAGAATATCTACATCGTGGATGCGACATGCAAATTCTACATTTTGATATTAAGCCTCATAATATTCTTCTAGATCAAAATTTCACTCCAAAAGTTTTTGACTTCGGGCTTGCAAAGCTTTATCTTGCAAACCACAACATTGTGTCGTTGACTATTGCAAGAGGAATATTGGGTTATATGGCTCTAGAGTTATTCTACAAGGACATTGGTGGTGTCTCTTATAAAGCTGATGTTTACAGTTTTGGGATGATGTTGATGGAAATGGCTGGCAAGAGGAGAAATGTGAATGCAAATGTGACCATTCAAGTCAAATTTATTTCCCTTTGTGGGTTTACGATCAACTCAATGAAGAAAATGAGATTGAAATGGAGTAGCAAAAGTGGAAAGAGAGATAATTAGGAAGATGGTACTAGTTGCCCTTTGGTGTATCCAATTGATCCCAAATGATCGGCCATCAATGAGTAAGGTCCTAAACATGCTTGAAGGAGACGTTGATGAATTGCAACTTCCCCCGAAGCCCCTTCTCTATCCGTCCGAGAAGCCACTTGATGATGAGAACACTGAAATAGAACTTGAATCATTCTCAACCTCACCATGTTCTCTGACAATTTTCTAATGAAGACCAAGTTATGGATAACGATGAGATCACGAACTCGTGCATCCTATGATTTTCTTTTCTCCAAACATAGTTCCATCTGGAGCATGCTTGGCCATGTAATTCGTGAACCTAGATGCTTTTACCATTTGTTAATACCTGTGTTTTGTTAATACCTGTGTTTTGTAGAAGAATTACCTCATGGTTACACTTTCTAGTTTCCCTAGTGGTCTGGATATGACAGTCCCGGCTCCTCTTGTATGGAGCAATGAGTCTTGTCTCTCATCTCTCTACCGTCCAATATTTCTCCTTCCTGCCAAAACCGGCCCCCTCTGCGGATTGACATTCCACTTCGACCTCACGTTCCGTGATTGGTCCGGATTGACATTCCACTTCGACCTCACGTTCCGTGATTGGTCCCGTCCGGACCTCCTCCCCTTCTATCTCCTCCTCAAGTCCTGCATTTGTTCCCGCGTGTTGGCGAGTCCATCGCGCGCCCGCTTGGTCCCAGCCGGAGCCCCACGCTTTGGTTCTCAACCTGCTCATCAGTCTCCACTCAAAACCCATTGACTGGGCTGAGGGGTAGAGGATTGTTATGGACATTAATAATAAAAGGGATTTGGTTTATTGGAGTTCCGCGATCTCTTTGCAATGCCAATAATCACATGGGCTTGAAGCAGTCGATACTTCCATTCATATGCTTGAAGATGGGCTTTTTCCCTAATGATTCCGACGTGTGTGTTGGGTCATAGATTGACATGTTTGCAAAGGGTTGTGCTGATTGGGTTTCAGCTCGTAAGGTGTTTGAGGAAATGCCCGAGAGGAATGTGGTTGCCTGGACTTGCGACGATGACCTGATCTAACCGGTTGGGTTGTCCAAAGAAAGCTGTTGATTTATTTTAGGTTACGCTGGTGAGTGAGCCTTTGCTAAATAGATTGACGCTCCCGGCTGTTTTGACGGCATGTTCGGAGTTGGAGTTACCATCGTTTGCGATGCAATTCCATTCCCAAGTTATATGGTCCGGATTGGCTTTGCATGTCTGCGTTGGATGCAGCCTGGTGGACATGTAAAAAAGTGTGTAGCCAGTGGATAGCTTTATGATTCGAGAAAGGTGTTCTGATCGATTGTAAGATGAGGTCTTGGATGACAATGATCACATTCACATTCATGACTAAGGAAAATTGAATGAATGCCGCATCACATGCTCCATTTACTCCGAGAAAAATAAATTATTTGAAAAATATTTTTCAAAAACTGATCACTTATATTATTTTACAAGAATAAAGTCATTCACAAAAATGATTCTTTTTGTTAGCAAAATAAGTTATCATTTTTAGAAAAATATTTTCAATTATTCATTTTACGCGAAAAAAACGGAGCGTCATTATCATTTGAAAAACATGTCTTTAAAAAAAAAAAGCCCCGAGGAGTCTAATAGAAAATACTAGTGCTACTTGACAATATATATCAAAGTTCTTTTTCTTTTTTTTTTGGCACTTCATTTCCACAAGAGGGGAACCAGGCTCGTGTTAAAAAATTTTAAATACATACAATTGCAATAAATCTGTAGTAAATAAAGAAGTTGAAACAATAGTGACATGTTCACCAAAAAACAATTGAAATGAAATAGGATTAGATCTATATTGCTTTATAAATCAAATGAAGCATCCAATTAACAATCATTTCAATTTAAATTAAATTGTGAGAGATGCATATCACACTGTATCCCAAAAACCAATGATGAATTTTGAGCCGCCATAAAAGAAAAACATTCCAATTGTACCTGGAAAAGCCATGAGAATTCATTCAATTGCACATTATAGCTGACTAAGCAGGGAAAGCAGGTTGGATCACTCCCAAAGGACACAAATCCACTGGCCAAACTATCATTGCTTTCATCTAAAAAATTTAGCCTATCGGCCCCATGCGTTGCTTCTCGGTTTCGTCTATAAATAGCCAATGTTGGACAGCGATTTTCTTGCGCACATTGTAAGTACTTATCTAACCTAAACGATGTCAACCCATATGCTCTTCCTTGCTATGCTGGTCGTCCTCTCGTCTTCCATGCAATCCCTTGCGGTGGAATACACCGTGACGAACAGCGCTGGCAACACTACCGGTGGCGCCCGCTTCTCTAGCGAGATCGGCATTCCTTACAGTCGCAGGACTTTGATAGCGTCCACCCGTTTCACATGGAAGGTCTTTCATCAGAATGCCCCTGGAGATCGTAAGAGCGTCGAGAAAGTGAGCTTGTTAATAGAGAACATGGAAGGCATAGCGTACGAGAGCAACAACGAGATCCACATGAGCGCCACGTACCTCGGGGGCTTCTCGGGGGATGTGAAGGGGGAGTTCACTGGGGTCCTGTACCACGAGATGGTGCACGTGTGGCAATGGAACGGGGATGGGCAAGCTCCTGGGGGGCTCATTGAAGGGATTGCAGATTTCGTGAGGCTCCGGTCAGGGTACGTGCCGGGCCACTGGGTGGGGCCAGGCCAGGGCGATCGGTGGGACCAGGGCTACGACATCACCGCGCGGTTTCTTGACTATTGCAATGGCCTCAGAAACGGCTTCGTGGCCGAGCTGAACAAGAAGATGAGGACAGGTTATAGCGATAACTACTTTGTTGATCTGCTAGACAAGAGCGTCGACCAGCTCTGGAAGGACTACAAGGCTAAGTATGCTACCTGATTAGAGTCCATACCTGATCAATAGATGCGAGCGCTTGGCAAAAAGCAGTGTCAACCATATGATCCTCAATTATGGAACTTTATTACTACTTCAATAATGAAAAATTTACTCTTCGGGTCTAGGCCTGGCTGTCTCATATATGTTCCACATTAACTTGGGTTTGGCCACAAGGTCCAGGATCCAAGCATCGGAATCCCTTATCATATCTTGAGTTCTTTAGTCCTAATTTGAACCCGTCCCTAAGGCTCAAGAATATATGAACCGAGGCTTGCAATGAGGTTGCGACACATTAACAATTGTTCTTTCTATAATACTTTGGTACTTGTGATTCTTCCATATTGTTTTTGGAATTTTGGAATTTTGATATGTTATTTTCTATTTGCCTTGTTTTGAACAAACCCCGTTTGAGTAGGATTTACTTGTGGGAAAATTGTCCGAAAAGTCCTAAATCTATTGTGTGACAACCAATCGAGTTTTAAACCTTTTAGTTGTGCCAGTTTAATCATAAACATATTGTATGATAGTCAATTTAATTCTAAAGCTTTCAAATACGCCAATTTACTTATAAATCTTTTAACACTTATGAATTTAGTCCTAAACATTTTAACAAATTACCAATATAGTCATTTCAACTAATTTTGATCAAAAATTGTTAATATAATAGTCCAATCAACACTAACCATCTTACATGACACAATTGATGTTGACATGGACCTTTTTTTTTTCGAATTTTTTATTAACTTTATTGATTTTTTCTTTTTTTTCTATTTTTTCTTCATAAGGCAAATAGGGTCGTTGGCCACTAGATAAGGGCCACGAAACCCTTGCCTTGCCCAGTGGTCAATGAAGGTCGTCGGCTTTGTTGGCCCTTTGAAGAAAAAGAGAAAAGAAAGATAGAAAATAAAAAAATAAGAAAAAATTTCGAATTTTTATAATTATTTAAAAAATTGTCCATATCAATGCTAACTGTATCACATAAGATGGCCGGCATTAACTAAATTGCTATGTTAGCAATTTCTGACAAAAATTAGCTGGGGGAATTACGTTGGTAATTCATGTAAAAGTTTAGGACTAAATTAGTACATTTTCAAAAATTTTAAGACTAAATTTATATGATCGAAAGGCTTAGGAATAAATTAGTACAATTGAAAGTTTTTTGAGTGAATTTTTTATTGTATTTTGGACTGAATTGATAAGGTTATTTTCTAGTTTTTTTCTTGAATATGTTAAAGCGACCTGTTTGTAACTGAATCGGAGGCTTAAGATGTGGCCTTTATGCCTTTTGACTTGTTTCATATGAGGCTTTTAGCATCGGTTTGAGCTTCAAGTTTCTTGCTCTGATTGATTAATTCCTGACAATTTGTTGAAAAGTATTGGTTCTGATAAATGGAGGTCGATTCACCATCCACTACCTTAAGAACTGGGCTGATCAGTGTTATGGTCCTAATTCCGTTTTGCAATTTGTTCAGGGCTTAGCAAAGAGTGAAGAAAATAAATGTGGAAGCAGAAAGAATGGCCCACGTCAGTCAAATTATTGCATAAATTTTGACTGAGCTATTCTTCAGGATAATCATTACATCTTCGATCGTGCTTCATAATAAATCGGTAGAAGCCCTTAGCACGCAGCTAAAGTATGCATTAACCTCGCCAAAGTTCGGGTCGAGATAATCGAGGATGACTAAACAATTCTTTTTAAAAAAAGAAATGAAAATCCAACCTGATTCTATCTGAACCTTTAATTGAAAATCTATGTGGGTCGGGTCACGAAAAGAAACATATAACCTTTGAATCCGGATCAGATCGGATCTCAATAGTGACTCAAATTGAACCGACTGTTGACATTTTTAAGCCACACGGATCTCAACCTCGATCTTCTTTAGGTTATTAATCTCCATTACCTTTGTGAACTTGCATGGTTTGCCCCGTGTAGAACTTAAACAGACTCCTCACCCATTGACCACTTCCACCCATTTTATTTTTTCTTGTCATCCACTTGCCCCACACCAATCTTCACGACATGCCTTGAACAAGTTTAATGTCTAGTGAACCCCTCTTCGATCTACGCAGTTCTAGATTGAGTTCTCTTCCTTTGCATAGTTCTAGGTCGAGCTCTTTACAAGGCAAGTTTACTACCAATTTTTTTAATAAAGTTAACACTTAATTGAAGTAGGCATGCGTAATTTATATTAAATGCCTAAATGAAATACACGTTTAAAATGGGATACCATCATTAAACGTTGCCCATACTATGTTAATCTTATGTCAAACTCACTAGATCATGCTCCACTTAATTGTGTGAGATTTCATAGGCTCACCGTTAATTATTCTAAAAATTAAAGTTCTTGGATTGAACTTTCTAACATAGTATTGAAGGCAGTATCATCCCTTTCGCATATGTGCATTTACCCCCATTAATCAAAATTTGTATACCCCTCCTAATTCAGCTTGCGCATGAAAGTGGGTGTTAGAAAGTCCAATCCAAATTAAGCTTTTGGAGCAATATGGTCAATGCTATTCCTTTCGAGTATGTGTTTTCATCCCCATCAAATTCCACATGCTGCTCATGATATGACTTGCGCGTGAGAGTACATGTTTCAATATTGTTCTGTAGTGCTTGACAACAGGCCTTATGTGCTTTTAATATTTATGTGGTCATAAGTTTTTAGGTTGGATTTTCTAATATCATATTGGAGCCAATGCTATCCCATTCGCATATGTGCGTCAACCTCCCATAAGTCAAATTCTATGTATTGCTCCTAATCCAATTTGCACGTCAGTGGGAGCGTTGAAATATTCTGAATGCTTTTATATTCATGTAGTCTATCTCCACTTAATTACTTAAACTTTTGGGTTAGACTTTTC
>CM026413.1:5200394-5253347 GCA_014858505.1 Corymbia citriodora subsp. variegata
AAACAGATCACAAGCAAAGGAAGGAGATCAGATAAAAGGCGAGGAAAGGGGAAGAAACACCATAAACTTGACAATAACTTAATTAACTTAAATAATCCAAATATCAATCCCTAATCAAAATCTAGCTAATGAAAGGCATTGACAACGATATATTATGTAATTGTTGAACCTAGTTTCCTAATTAGATAAACAATGAAAAAAGAAACATTTTCAACCGATATATAAAGAGAGTAATTTTTATGTAATTCTGCTTCTTCATCGGAGGAGGGCCGCTGGAATTCGAAAGTGTGCAACGAATGGTGTGGTGGTAGCAATTAAAAAGAGTCAGCTTAAGTGAGTGGAAATGTAGATGCATACGGGATAACTCAGAGCATCTTCACCAATGGTTGATGCGGTTGTCTGCTGTGGTTAATGCGGCAACACCGTAGTGAAGGCCTCCGAATGCCGGTCTGGAGTTTGAGGTGGCATGGAAATGAGTCTCGGAGCAGCAGAGGAACTTTTTACGGCGGTATGAGTGGGGAATGGTCAAAGGCCCATGAGGGGGGATCTTCATTGGGTCAAGTTGACCCGGTCAACCGAACTGGAGAGATAGCTTAATCTTCCAAGGCCCATGATAAGGGCTCACTAGGTACATCCAATAAAGGGGAACATATCCAAAGACGGAGCAAATTAAGGTGTCATGATTGGTAGCAATTATGATTCAGCGTTGACACAGGAGATGACGATGGCCGGAAGGGGTTGGGCAGCCAGCTGTTCAGGCGCCAATCTAACTCAGGAACGGGCCCGAAGCGGCCTTATCCAATCTGTGCACACAGGGATCCAAAAATTGAGAATCGACCTTAATGGGTTCGGTCCCGGTTCTTGGCCTAAAACTGGTGATTAAGACTATTCTA
The DNA here is from genome assembly GCA_014858505.1 of Corymbia citriodora subsp. variegata. NCBI lineage: Eukaryota > Viridiplantae > Streptophyta > Magnoliopsida > Myrtales > Myrtaceae > Corymbia > Corymbia citriodora. Next base: position 5,201,288 of record CM026413.1, read on the forward strand.
GGCTAGAACCGGGAGCAGACCAGGCGGAAACGGTTCACTCACAAGTCTCTCCTCAACTGAACAAGGTTTCCTCCTTTCCTTAGCAGGATTTGCGAGTTTCATGTACATGAACAGTTCTCAGGCTCTCAGCTCTGTTAAGTTTCGACTCTGCGACTTCAACTGTGCAATGATCGCCCTGTTAGCTTTCAATCTTGTGGAGCTCTCCGCATCTCGTTTTGTTCTAATGCGAGACAAGCGAGAGCTTTGGAGCCTATTTCGAGTTTCGCAGAAGCCCATTATTTATTTCTAGGGTTTTGTGCGTCTGGGTTCATCTTCATCCCTGCTCTTTTCATCTTGTTGTCGACGGTAACGTAAGCTCCTTTTGTTGTCTGCTTTGGTTTTATGTTAGGATGCTTTGCTCTGGCACTGTGGACAAATGGTTCCCCTGGTTGTTTGCTTCTGACCGACGGGGGTTTGAGAAGGTTGGAGAGATTGAGTTTTTGGACTCACAGCATCTTTGAGGCACAAGCGGTCGAAGAGGTAGGGGTTAGATGTCCTTAGTTACCTTGCAATCTTTTTGATTGCTTAACTGTCTGCAGTCAAAATCTCTTTCCATGCTTTTACTGCTTGATGGTTCGCTTCTGGGAATGCTTCCGACTGAGACGGGTTCATGTGAAAAATGGGAACTTTCAAATTTAGGAGTTAATTTAATCTCTGGCATCAAGATTTTATGAGGTTCAAGTTCTGAGGCTTAGAACAAAGCATCATATATTATTTGCCCAACTTAGTACTGGATCAAGCTTATGGGGTTCATGCCTCGAGGCCTAGAACAAAGTCACGTACATTCTTTGCTCGATAAGTATTCTGCACCTTTGTTTCTAGTCTTTCAATTCTTTGGTGTTTAAATCGCACACTTTCAATACATTGATTGTTCTTTTCTTTTTTAGCATGATTAAAATAAGATTTATGATCATAATAGTCTCGAAAATAATTGTATGAACATTTAGCAGTTGAAATGACTATTAGGACTGAAGATTGGTAACAAAGACCATTTGATCACTTAGATGAACAATCTCGTCAAGTTAGAGGTATCGAAATGGCACTAACTGAACTTATTAGCGATTAAGTCCTAGAACCTAGAAAACTTCTTCTTCTTCTTTTTTTATGATCCATCTAGAACCTAGAAAACTTTGATTGCATAGAAAGTGAGGCAATCACCTTGTTTGATTACTAACTAACTCCGGAAGGCTAGTGATGACTCTCATCTCAAATAGAATTCTTTAGGATTAATCCAAATATAAAATGAACCCAACATCGTATGAGGTAAGAGTTTGCGAGAACTAGTGCCTAATTGAGGGCCGTCAACTTGCCTTTAAAGCATTATCTATAAACCTGAACCTTTTTCCCAATGCCCAAACCGCATCGATGAAAAAGAGGGTCAAGACACTCGTATTGGTTGAGGTAATCTTATCTCAAAAGTCCCCATCCAACTATAGTGAAGCGATGGCTAATTCACTAGCACTTAAAAGTTGAACAAATAAGCGTGTTCACCGCCTTTATCATCCTCCATAAAAGCCCAATTAGTTAAACAACATTCTCCAAGCCCAGATAATTCTCCAAATCCTAAACCATGTCCACGCTCTTCCTTGCTACGCTTGTGATCCTATCATGTTCCATGCAATCCCTCGCGGAATTTGCCATGACAAACAACGCTGGCAACAGTCTTGGCAGCATCCGTTTCACTAATGAGAAGAGGATCCCGTATAGCCAGCAAATGATGACCGAATTAACCAATTTTATTTGGAGGACCTTCCAATAGATTGATCCTGTGAACCAAAAGGACATTGCCAAAGTGAGCTTGTTCATCGACAACACGGATGGAGTGATATACACAAGCAACAACGAGATCCGCATGAGCACCACGTACCTTGGGGGCTTCTCAGGGGACGTGAAGAGGGAGTTCACGGGGATCCTATACCATGAGATGACGCATGTGTGACAGTAAAATGGCACTGGGCAAGCTCCCGGCGCGCTAATTGAGGGGATTGCAGATTTCGTGAGGCTCCAGTCAGGTTATGTGCCGGGCCACTGGTTGCAGGCGGGCAAAGGCAATAAGTGGGACCGGGGTTACGATGTGAAAGCGCGCTTTCTTGATTATTGCAATGGCCTCAAAAATGTGTTCGTGGCTGAGATGAACAAGAAGATGAGGACTGGTTACAGTGACAAGTACTTTATCGACATGCTGGGCAAGACCCTTGACCAGCTGTGGAGCGAAAACAAGGCTAAATACGCTACCTGACTAGACTCCATAGCTGGTCGATGGACGTATGTGCTTGACAAAAAGCATGGTTAACTATGGAATTATCACATAAATCATATGTGCAAATTAAGTTTGGATTATTTGCGAATTTCTCTAATTTGCCTCTGCTTCTGGCAATTTGTGCATATGTCCAAACGACCAGTTTATCTACTTGGCCAGATCTCGAAATTTCGAGAAATTTCGATGGCATTCAACATGGTTCATTTGAATTTGTCCATAAATTACGTGGGCTTCATCTACTATTCATATGATCTTCTGATGCAGTGTTTTTAAATCTGGACTAGTAAAAAAAACCTATCTAAATTTCGACTTTTGAATCAAATGATTCAACCGGTTCAATCTCCAGATTGTTGATTTGCGCAATTTGCAACTGAATCATCTAATATATCTATACTATTCCTTGAGGGAGAGACTCCTTTTTTGGTCTCTCAACCTAAATTAACTAAAAATCAAATTATAAGAATCACTTGAATTAATTTACATATATCCATGGGCTTTCGTTGTCATTTAGCAGTTAAAAGTGAAAGTCACCATTAACCGCAGCTACAACCGAACATAAATTCGCCAGCTCCTCTTTTCTTTTTTTCACATAATTTGCGACATTTTTTATAAGACGGTAAGAATGTTACGTCATTTCATTAAAATGCCGCTAGAAGCTATTAAAGGAAATTGCCCTCTACATAGGCTCGAAAAGCAAGTGAATCAAATCGAATCAAGTCAAGTAAAAAATGTTTCAACTCAAATCGACCAATTTAACCTTAACTCTTAACTTTGTTTAGCGTGGTCTTTGAATTTTTTTATATATGTTCAATTTAGTTCCTGAATTATATGAAAATATTCAATATTATCCCTAATCTTGAATTAATAGGATGATAACAACTGATTTTATGTAGTCTATGCATTAGATTGAAAATCTACTAAAAGAGCAAAGATTACATTATAAATTTAAAAGTTCAGAAACAATATTACAGATTATGGTAAAATTTAGTAATTACACTAAATAAATTAAAACTTCATGGACGACATTGGATATTAGATCAAATTTGCTGATTGAGTTTCAGCTTGTAAGGTGTTTGAGGAAATGCCCGGGAGGAATATGGTTGCTTGGACTTGCGATGATGACCTGATCTAATCGGTTGGGTTGTCCAAAGAAATCTGTTGATTTGTTTTAGGTATGTTGGTGAGTGGGCCTTGCCAGATAGATTTACGCTCGCAGCTGTTTCGTGGGCATGTCCTGAGTCGGGGTTACCATCGTTGGCAACGCAATTCCATTCCTGAGTTATATGGTCTGGATTGACTTCGAATGTCGGTGTTGGATGCAGCCTGGTGGACATGTAAAGAAGTTTGTAGCCAGTGGATCGCTTCATGATTCGAGAAAGGTGTTCTAATCGGCTATGAGATGAGGTCTTGGACAACGATGATCACATTCACAACTAAAGAAAATTGAATGAATGTTGTATCACATGCTCCATTTATTCCACGAAAAATGAATTACTTGAAAAAAAATTCAAAACATGATTACTTGTATTACTTACAAAAATATAATCATTTGTGAAAATGATCCTTATGTCAGCAATATAGACAACCATTTTAAAAAAAATACATATATATATATATATATATATATATATCAGTTATTATTTTCTATGAAACAAAAGAAATATTATTATCATTTAACAGATATGTCCTTAATAAATATGGCCATGTGGAGTTTACTAGAAAACACTAGTTCTATTTGACAATATATGTTCAAAGTACCATTTTTATTTTGCATTTCATTTCTATAAGAGGGGAATCGGGCTCGTGTTTAAAAAAATTAAACACATACAATTGCAATAAATTTGTAGTTAATGAAGATGTTGAAATCATAAAGTGACATTTTGACCTATAACCGATTGAAATGAAATAGAATTAGATCTATACTACTTTATGAATCTAATGACGGATCCAATATTCAATCATTTCAATTAAAATTAAATTGTGAGAGATACAAGAAAAAATCACGCTGTACCCGAAAAATCCAATGAAGAATTTTGAGCAGCCAGAAAAAGGAAAACTTGTACCCCAAAAAGCCACGAGAATCTGTTCAATTATCATTGCTTGCATTAAACAATATCCAAATACAAGACATCCGCGTCTAACCACATCATCATCACTTTCATATAAGCATTTAACCTATCAGCCTTATGCGTTGTATTGCGGTTTCGTCTATAAATAGCCAAGGTTGGACAACAAAGTCCTTTCGCAAACCAAATATACTAGAAAACAACTTATCTAATCTAAAGGATGTCAACCCGAATGCTCTTCCTATGCTAGTAGTCCTCTCATCTTCCATGCAATCCCATGCAATGGAACACACCGTGATGAACAATGCCGTTCTGTGTGGCCGCAAGACTTTCACAGCTGCCACCAATTTCATGTGGAGGGGGTTCCATCATAATACCCTCGCGAATCGTAAGAGCGACGAGAAAGATAGACGGCATGGCATACGAGAGCAATGACGCAATCCAGATGGGTGCCACGTACAATAGGGGACGTGAAGGGGGTGTTCGCTAGGGTTCTATACCACGAGATGGCGCATATATGGCAGTGGAACTAGGACGGGCAAGCCCATGTGGGCTCATTGAGGGGATCGTGGATTTCATGAGGCTCTTATCAAGGTACATGCTAGGCCACTGGTTGATCAATGTGGTTGTACAGTTGTTGGAAATGCTGTGTGAGGACTATGGTGGAGGAGTAGAGCTTGCAAAAGCCTACCACAAGGCCTTGACGGTTTCGGCGAGGAAGCAATTCAAAGGCAACGGCGTTATTGCAAGCACGGATGCATTGCGAAAACTTCATGTTCCACGAACGGTGGCGATTTCACACCGCCATGTCAGTGAGTCTCACTCAAAGACAGCAGCAAATTTTCATGTAACTCATGCTTGTGTGGTGGGTCCACTACTACGCCAAAAAGCATTTCTCCTTCGGTTGATCGTCCCCATAACGTCTCAGTATCAACTATCTTGTCACATTCAAAAAATTAAACTATTAGATGAAATTATGGCTTAATGTTTGAATATTTCAATACAAAAAACCTTACTCAAGTTATAATGCAGCAAATGACAATGAACAAAATGACAAGATTGTGTTCTGAAATTGGTTTGTCAGGTCCAATCCTCGCGAGTTCAAATACTGGTTCCCAATTAGATCTGTGTAGAAATCTCACTTATTATTACAATGATGTAGGTGTAAATGACATTTCCACAATATACCGGCAGTATTTCCTTAGTCATACCTAGTAAATCGTCTGTGTGCACTGGGATGATAGTTGAGAAAATTTGACAAATTAATATCGAAGCCGGTCAGCCTTATCACGAGGAAGTATAAAAGGATATCGCATTGGATCATCAACCACGGTAATGCCAGAGTCGCTGAATGCTCAGGAACAACTTCATCCCATTCAATGAACGCATTAGGGTCATTACGTTCCACCCAAAATGCAGCAACTTGTTCGGCAGAGGGAGTGTCGTAGGCTCTGTGGTCCAGCTTCGCATTTCTTCGTATTCAACTTCCCATACAAGCAATGAAGCATCTTCTAATTGGCATGGTACACGGGCATATGGAGTCTTGGACAATATCAACATCAGTAAGCGCTAACCTACTGATGTCGACATCCTTTAGTATCCTCGACCTATTTTTGCAGCTCACTGTCGATATCATAGAAGTAAAGCCGAAAATAGGATGAATCATTCTTTGACGGAACCAATAATGGAAGATCAAGGCAACCTTAGCCGTGATCTCGTGAAATAATGTAAATACAATTTTAAAATTTTCACGTAGTGAACCGTAACTCTAATTTCACTAAGGAAACGTAGACAACCTCGACGGTACAAAAGGTATAGATAAAAAAGCAAAGAAGCGCCGCGAGTTATGGTGGCCGAAAGAGACCAATTCTAATAGCTAATATAATTAACACAGAGGGCCGGCTCTCCACAGAAATTTAGATTTTAAAGGACGGCCAAAGGGCGAAGTCCACGTTCAAAGTCAACGAAGACTTTGTCCCGTTGGCCCGCCCTCTTTTGCGCTCTCTTTTCCTGTGCTTTGACCGATTCGATCTTGACAAAAGGTACAAACAGCTACAGGCAATACGCTTTACTTCGGTTTAGCAGAGATTAAGGAGCACGCTTGGAAATCAACGGGCTTGCCGGCTTGGTCTGTTTGTCTACTTATACACTTTCTCACCTTTAATAAGACAGAAGCTGAAACAAATATATTTTTAAAACAAATATATTTTTCTTAAACTTTAATAGCGTAAAAAACGTTTACGTTACGATTTGAATATTTATGTCCTTGGACAGCTTTAGATGACTAGGTAGGGAAATCAAATGGGATTCAATCATACATCCATTCCACTTGCACTAAAACAATATCCAGATATGACAACTTCCGCGTCTACTTTGCATCACAAATTTGACCTATCTGACCATGCATCATATCGTTGTTTTCTTTATAAATAGACGATGTTGGACAACAATATTGGTGGGCACAGCACAAACCTAGAGTACTAGAAACCAACTATCTAGCCTGAACAATGTCGACCCAGATGCTCTTCCTCGCTACGCTAGTCATCCTCTTGTCTTCCATGCAATGCCATGCGGTGCAATACACCGTGACGAACAATGCCGGCAATAGTACCGGTAGTGTCCGCTTCTCTAGGGATATCGGCATTCCATACAGTCTCAAGACTCTGACAAAGGCCACCGACTTCATATGGAGGGTCTTCCATCAGAACGTCGCCAAAGATCGTAAGAGTATCACGAAAGTGAGCATGTTCGTAGAGAACATGGACGGCGTGGCGTACACAATCAATGATGAGATCCATGTGAGCGCCACGTACCTGGGGGCTTCTCAGGGGATGTGAAGAGAGAGTTCACAGGGGTTCTGTACCATGAGATGACACATGTGTGGCAGTGGAATGGGAATGGTCAGGCCCCAGGCGGGCTCATCGAGGGTTTTGCAGATTTTGTGAGGCTTCGGTCAGGGTACGTGCCAGGCCACTGGGTGCGGCCAGGCCAGGGCGATAGATGGGACCAGGGTTACGACGTGACGGCCCACTTTCTGGACTATTGCAATGGCCTTAGGAAGGGGTTCGTGGCCAAGCTGAACAAGAAGATGAGGACTGGTTATAGCGATAACTATTTTGTTGACCTGCTAGGCAAGAGTGTTGACCAGCTCTGGAAGGACTACAAGGCTAAGTACGCTACCTGACTTGGAGTCGATCCCTGTTCTATGGATGTATGTGCCTGATAAAAAGCATGGCTAACACTGGCATTACGAAATAAAACATATTCAAATCAAATTTAGATTGTTTGCGACTTACTCTAATGAGCGTCTACTTCTGGCTGTTTGTACATATGTCTCAACGACAAATCTATCCAATTGTGATCAAAATTGCGAAATTATTTTTGAAATCGATGATTTTACATGAAACATATAGAGCTAGCTAGTCAACGGAAACTTGTATTCACTGGTCAAGAGACAAAACTAAATAATACTAAATGCGTAAAAAAATTTATCTTTCCAATGAGACCCAAACATATATGTTATCATGCAAAATGTTAAATCCAATCATTAGATTAGAAAATATTAGAAAATATCTTGTTATTAGCTAGTCTAATAATGTTGGTCAAGGTAATTTTATCTCGAAAAGCCCCATCAAACTATAGTCAAGCGACGACCAACTCACTAGCACGATAGTACATGTTAAGCTTGTATGGGCTGCCTAAACTCATTTAACTCTTCACTTACTGAAGTAAGTGATTCGTATAGTTGTGAAGGTGCTGGAGCTGAAGGCAAAATTATTTCCCCAATTGCTGGAGCAAGTAAATACAAGGGTTGACAATGCAATTTATAAAGGCGTCAGTGAATGAAATGATCTCTACCTAAAATGCTAGGTTATATTTGTTTGTGGAAAATGAATAATTTAAAAAATATTTTCCTAATGATGATCGTTTATATGTCACAAAAAAAGTATAAACGAAAAATATTTTCATTGTCCATGAAAATATTTAATATATATTATTGTTGACAATGAAAACATTTTTTATCGACTAATTATTCCAAGCAATCATTTTTTGGAAAATATTTTTCAAATCATTTATTTTTTTTGAAACATACGGAGTCTAAATGATAAGATTTTTCTTTTCTGATTTCTTGTTAAAATAATATCTATTCTTCTTTCTCCTTTTCATGCATCGTGAAAAGTGTGTATCCAAACTTTACATAATGTCGACGAAGTTTTCTTCTCTCCGAAAAAAATTCAGTTTAAATTGACTGTTGAAAACAAAAGAGTACACATGTGATTTAGTCAGATATCGTAAAACTTCCCTTGATCCATTACTAATTAATCGCAACTGCAACGCTCAGGGCGCATATATTGAGATCGAAAGCGTGACAAAATTCACTTATGGGTGAAGTGAAAAACAGATGAAAGCCCATCTTTGGTGCCGACGAGGAAGTTTCAATTTCAAACGATCATGATGTTGGCGGAGAAGGGAGGTGGTTGATAGCATTTTAGCCAGTTTTGAATTAGATTTAGTAAGGGTAACATGTTTAGGTATGTCGCGACCTCACCTCGGGTGCATCACCTAGGGTTTGGCTAATGGATTACTAAGCCTAAACTTAGTTCGGGCTATCCTAAGCCCATACCAATTCGCGACTTAGGGTTTAAGTATTTTTAACATGCCAATGATTTTTATTTAGGAGTCGTCACTAATCTATTTTTGGTGGGTCGATTAGAAATCCAAGTAAAGTACGGGAGAGTTACTTCACTCCTACGAACCAGAGATTATGGGATCAGGGACTTGATTACGCTAGATTTCTCTAACGCCCTTTCGGTACCTTTTCTCTTTTATTTGAAAAAAAAAATGATTTGTAGGCAGTTTGGATTGATTTTAATTTAATCCCTAATATGCAATGTGATCATACGAGTGCACAATCATAATTTAACACTCAATAAAACAAAGTAATAAATAAATTGCAAGCACCGGGAAGAGATACTTACCTCAAAGCAACGAAAGCATCTGCAATGTTAGTTTTAAAAAAAATCACATCAATGATCCTAGATATGATTTCTAATTAACATGCAACCATTCAATTTTTTTAAAGGTTTTAAATTATTTAATGAGGCCTAAAATAATAAGTGCAATGCATGCGATGATGTGCAAAAATGTCTAATTATAATAACACGCAATGTACAACCTAATATGCAAACTATATGTCACGCGATATTAATTATTTAACTTAATCTAATGCTAGAAAATATTTAATACAACTATCCTAGTATGTCACGCATTCAAATGACCCTAAACATGCAATGACTAGATGACACACGGAAGATGACCTAATTCTACATGACATGAGCATGGCAATTTTTATGTTTCTTTTTTTATAATCAAAATTCGAAATAAATAAAAAAACCTATATATAAACATGAAAACTATCCTAAAATATTCTAATAAGAAGCACATCTAACTCAACTATATTTTTTTTGGGTTTTCTTTAATAAGCCAAATCAATTCGAACAAAGGCATATCAACACATAATGCAACTGAATCATATAAAACGTACAATTTTCCACCACTTAAGATAGAAAATCAAAACAATCAAAAACTTGATCCGACGTCTCGCGGCTCAATATTTTTTATTATTGAGATTTTTATCATGACACAACGACCTTACTTAATTGGAATTCAATCAAGTATGCAATACTTTAAACGAGAAAACAAAATATTCAAGAATTAATTTAGATAGAAACTTTACCTACCTTGTCTCTTGGGAAAAGGCCTCCTTTTGTGAGCCGACCTTCAAGACCTGCAGCGAAAAGAGACGCTTTTTCTCTTCTCTCTCTATTGCGCTGCCACTCCTTTTCTCTCAATTCTAGCTGTCTTTTTTCTATGTGTGTGGCCCCCTTTTTATAAGTGAGAGGACTATAGGTGAGATGACTATGTTATTTAAGGAAAGATGATAAATCTGCACGTTGTCTATTTAGCTCTTGCATCCCACATGTTCCATCCGACACCTTCCCTGAATATTGAAAGAATAATGCGAATATTCTCGGGAACATTCTCATATTCCCGGGAATAACTCGTTACCCCTTAACGGGCCTAGCCAAATTCTTTTTCCTTGTGGGCTTAGTCCAACTTATTATTCTCGGGAACATTCTCATATTCCCAGGAATATTCTCATATTCCAACTCATCACCCCTTAACGGGCCTGGCCAAATTCTCTTTTACCACGGGCTTAGTCCAATTTGTTAAATTAAAGCTTAGAACTATCAATTGAAGCCCATTTGCCACATGTCCAATGCGAATGCAATAATAAATGCTCCTAAAACTATATGCTATGCAATTTAATCCTAATATTTTTTGTTTAGGGGTTAAAATTAATCCCTAAATTTTTGTGCATTAAATTATGAATGATTAATCAAAATTTAGGTGTCAACAGTTGCCCCTCTTTGAAGGTGAGCTCGCAGAGGTTGCATTCAAAGATAAATTGAAACCTAAATTTTGACCATGTATATGCAATATAATGTTATTTTTTGTGGGAAAATGAATCCCATTTTAAAATGCAATATGATATGATGCATGGAAAAGCTAATGCAAAGTGTGAAAAGAAGAAGAAGAAGAAGAAGAAGAAGAACGTACCTGTAGTTACTTACCAATTAATACGATAGAGCATCTTGAGGTACATGATGAATTCCATGAGACTTGCAAAACATCTGAAGATCTGGAATTCTCATCAGATTTCAAAAGAGATTAAGCACATGAAAATCACATCTGATGTTTATAGGTTTAAATATCTGGAATTCACATCAGATATTTGAGAATATTTACTAACCACCTGAAAATCTCATCAGGTATTTAAAGGTTGAACATATGGAATTCACATCAGACATTTGAAAAAAAATTCACTAGACACCTGGAAATCACATCAGGTATTTAAAGGTTCAAATATCTGAAATTCACATCAGACATTTGAAAAAAAATTCACTAGACACTTGGAAATCACATCAGATATTTAAAGGTTCAAGTATAAGGAATTATCACCGAATACTTTTAGGACATTGGAATTTTCGGCTGAAATTCTCATTAGGAATTTGGATTGACTTGAGAACCAAGACCTGGAATCCTCATCAGGTACTTTGAATCATCTTGAGAACAGATATCTGGAATCCTCATAAGGTGTTTTGAAGATTTAATAGTATTTGGACAAACTCAAGGCTTCAAAGAGGAGCTCTTTGATCTCTAAAGAAACCCACATGTCAAACATGATTAGAGCAAGTGTGCATTTAACAACAAAGTGAAGAATTAAAGCCATTTTTGGACATTAAAACTCAAGGAGACCCATGCATATTTTTTCATGTTTTCATCTCCATATTCCACCAGTTAGAATCATCATCAAGACAATTTTCACTCATAGTGTGGACTTCTTGAAAATGCCAAATGAGAGACTTTTAGTCTGAAAGGGCTTTTCACTCACTCTCATTTAAGAAGGCTATTTGTCTTGATAAATGCGGGAATATCTGAATCACTCGATCTTACCATCAAGTCAACAAGGATTCGAGCTTTCTCGTAGGCAGTACGATTTTACCAATCTGAGAGGTCTTTACCAGGATTATAATGTGATCTTGGTCAACGGCTTAACAAAGGGACTCTTTGAGTCAAGGCTATTGAAAGAACAATTTTGCAATCATCTCCAGGTTTACAAGTTAAGAACCCTGCAAAATGAGATAGAAATAATCTTGCTCACACTTCTTCGAGTAATGCTTAAAACATGTGAACACCTACATTAATTCAAGTGCCTTAATCTGAAGAGACTTTATGAGGGACGTAATGTAAGCTAGGTTCACAGGTTGAGAAATGAAAGGATTATTAGGCTCAAAATGTGTGTAAATGGGTGAGAGTTGGTGATCATCTTGACATTACCACCAGTCTTCATCTTCGCCATCAAGGATTATTTCCAAAAAATTTTGCATTTGACAACTTTTCACAATCGATAGTCATCTATCTTGACTCTTTTTCATTTTCTTTTGTGGGCATTGGCCTTGCTTTTACTAGGCACACTGTTTTTTCTTGCCCCTCTTTTTACTCTTATGTCTATGGGCATCGGCCTTGCTTTTACCAGGCACACTGCTTTTTCATGCCCCCTAGTTCTATTTTTACCAATGACACGTTGTCTACGATGTATCAATTTTCCATTTGGACTTTTGAAGATCTTTACATTTTGTTGGCACTCTAGACCTTGCTGCTTCTTGAATGGTTATTTTTTGCTTGCCCCAGTGTGGGGGATGATCACCAACTAGGTTCAAAGAAATGAATTTTTAGGCTCAAAAGGGCTATGCAACGGATATACGTGTGTAGAATAGAGAAAAAAAATGCTCTTCGTCATCCTAAGGCACTTGGATTATTGTTTGAGTTCATCTGCAATAAGATACTCAAAGATTGATGCAAGTGAGAGCAAGAAAATTTCATCTATTTGTCTCACCACATGATGCCAACTTACCTCCAGTTTGCCCCAATATGGGATGGTTCTTGACAGGGGTAATTTAAAAGAAATCTCCACAAGTGTATGAGGCTCAAAGAGGTTAAACAAAGGTTTACTTGTAGTGTTTAGGATAGAGAAATAAACTGCCTCTTGTCATTTTAGTTGTTGTCCCTTTCGCGAGAAAACCCTTTAACTTGCTGACATGGATTTTTTACACTCATCTCACAATGTATATAAAAGGGATTGTGTATAGGATAAGGCTTGCCTTTCATCATTCTAGAAAATTCAAGCATTTCCACACTATTCATTGAATTGCCTATTTAAACAAGCAAACTATCATGTGAAAATGCTACAAGCAAACTATCATGTGAAAATGCTTTATGATGATAAAGCAACTAGGCTCTATTCCTGCAAGCAACAAACATTGAATTCCAAAGTCAGAGCTAAAAGGTGTTTGTATCTTGCCCCTCTTTGTAAGGGAGCCTAATGACACCATTCATCTTTTGCCCCTGCAAAAGTAAAACATGCATGATTATAAACTCGAGGCTTCGCCTTCATTAAAGCATATGGTGCAGGATCATGCCTGAGACATAAAGTAAACAATCAGAGAGACAAACGGGGTGAACAAGATGCATGCTAAAATAAAAATCTTTTTTTTTGGAAAATTTTGAGAGAACATGAGGAAGCCCAGCCTTTAGAATTAGCTCCATGCCGTTTTCTTTTTGGTAGGATTTCATCACAGGGCCAGTTTGGTGTACTTCAACATGCCCTCAAAATATGAAAATCTTCATGTATTCTATTGGATGAAAAGCAAATTACATTATTGGAATGAAAGAAATCCTAACATGCAAACTAGGAAAGCAATAAAGACTCCTGCACAGAGAAATATGCAAACAATTAAAATTCTCCTACTCTCGAGCTTCATCAATGGCGAACACTAAATTCTCCTCGAACAATTTAATCATTCCTTCGACCTCGTCATCTTCTGCAGTGGATTGTAATAATCTTCCCTTGCGCCACAAAATTTACTTTCTGATGAAGGCTTTAAGGAACTGCACCTGCTGCATGTATCCATGGATGACCCAACAAAAATTTGAACGTAGTGGGTATATCCAAAACTTGGAAAACCACATTGAATAGCATTGGCCCTATTTGCACATCTAAATCAACTTCCCCAACTTCTTCTTTCCTAGTCCCATCAAATGCTCGAACAAAGGTCCTAGATACACGAATTTTCTCCAAATCATACCCAAGGCGTTTCAGAGTTGCTAGACGGCATATGTTTAAAGCCGATCCATTATCAATGAGTACGCGGGCCACTAAAGTATCCCAACACTTGACTGAGATATAGAGGGCCTTGTTATGTCCTCTTTCTTCACCTAGAAACTCCTCTTCCAGATCAATAACAATTGGAGTGATGGTTGAAACTATGCCAGTATGGTCTGAATATGCAATCAAGCCTTGGTTGGACATTGCCTCAACTCTTTGTTTCTTCTGAGACATGGTAGTCTTTCTATCTTCGAATAATACCCGACACGAACCAAACTATCATAAACGTCATCCACATATACTTTCAAGTTCTTCTTCTTGTCAGCATCAAAACTGAAAATGGCATTTATACTTTCCGCTTGGTCAGGGAGTGGGTTATTCTGGACGTTCGATTGTGTATCGCGAAAGGAGACCACCTTAGCATTCAAAAGATTCTGGACCTTGTGTCTTAGCGTATAGCAATCATCAACCGAACGCCCTACTTCCCCCATGTGATAATCGCATGTCTTGGATGAGTCGTAGTTAGGGAAACGCTCAGGATTGGTCCGCTTAGGCTCTTTGGCCAGTAACTCTTTCTTTTGGAGGATCGGCAAAATCTTGGATAAAGGTTTAGGAAGCGGCGTGAACTGACGCCTAGAAGAATTCCTCTATTGACCACAAAACGGTCGCGCTCCTCCTTGCTGGGTGTTCTGGGTGGAGCGAGGTGGTTGGACATAAGCTACATTAACCTTCGCTACGGGTTCCTTATCTTTCTTGACTGAGAATCTCTTGTACGAGTTGGTCTGATCGGACGTATCCATCACGCAGGGCCATTTCAATTCGTTCACCAATAGGGATTAGTTGATTGAATGACTCAGCAGTCGAACCGAGCATCCGGCTTCGATATTCAGGCGGGAGTGTCTTCATAAACAAATCCATTAACTCTTTCTCCGTCGGTTCAGGATTGATTTGAGAAGCCACAACTCGCTACCTTGTGACATATGCCTTGAAAGATTCCGTCTTCTTCTTTTCTGTACGAATCAAATCCTCCCGGGATGGAGTAACATCGATGTTATACTTATATTGCTTGAAGAAAGCATTAGTCAAATCCTCCCAAGTCTCTAAGAGATTAATTCTCTTCATGATGTACCATTGCAATGCCGGCCCCGTCAAACTTGCTTGGAATGACTGGATCATTAAGGGTACATTATCAACATATTGGGTCATCCTGACCAAATATGTCTGCAGATGGATCTTTGGGCAAGAAGTGCCATCATACTTTTCAAAGTCAGGCATTTTGAACTTCTTCGGCACTTTGACTTTTGCATAAAGAGACAAGTCTGTCGGGCTTTGGCATTCTGAACTCTGTAGTTGCTTGAGCTTTTCCTCAATTTTTGCCAAGCGTTTTTCTTGCTTGGTTTTTGGTATGACCGGGTGCATCACTTGTACCTCATTATCAGCAACAATTTGAGGCGTGTCGGTGATTTTGACTATAGGAGCATCACCAGAGTTTGACGGGTCAATTGCAGTCGTATTCTTGCCCTTATCTCTCGAATCACCAGTAGGAGGTTGTTGAGGTAACACCACTTCAACTTGCGGAGTTGATGGGACAATGCTCGATTTGAGGGAATCCATTTGTTTAGACAGCTGCTCAAGGACATTTAGGACTTGCTTCATTTCCGTTTCAAGGGCAGTAACACGTGCTTGTTCAATGTTATCAGCCATTGCTACTCTAGAACGAGTACGAATAGGTGATCTCGGGTGAGCCGTGTTGTATCAATGTCACCTGATGTAAAAAAAAAAACACAATAAGCATCATGACAAATGAAATTGGTCCATGACAACGATCGATCATGCATTTTATTAAGTGAAATTGGATTCCAAAGACATTAACCTAAGAAATGAAAATAACTCTCTAGGGAATTAAATTCCTAAAACATCAATTTGAAAAATTGAAATAACACTCTAAAATTGAAATTGAACTCCTAGACATGAAAATAAAAACAATCTTTTCTATATACAATTGACCTTTTGTCATGGACCCAAAAAAAATGATAAAATAAATAGATTGCATAGTGTAAGGTAAGAATACTTATTTCTTGAAGGAAAAATGGCAACCACATAGACATACACATGAGATGTGAGGTTTGACACCTAAACTATAGGGCTTAGCAAATTAGAGCTAAGCGGAATGATCCGACTAGTTGCAGTCTCGCGTACAAAGGTCGGGTCCTCTTAGCTCCGGCTTTGTCAAAGAAAATCCTATAGTCATGCGATCTCGCAAACAAGGATAAACATTTTGACACCGAGAAAAAAATTCGGAGTTGAGAAAGGCAATCTCTACATCGCAGTCTCGCGTTCAAGGTTGGATCATTTCTCAACACCATCCTAATATCCTTAATTGCGGTCCAGGTCCGACAGCAGGTAGTGTGTGCAAGAGTGTAGTGTAAATGCATAGACATGCACAACAATTTATATTCACAACAACATTTCAAAAATCGAAAACATTCATTCCCAACTCCAACCTGCAAGACAAGGGGTTAACAATCACTCCACCCCTTATAACTCTATCTGCAAAAACATTTAACACCTCAAATGGTTAGGGACGTACCTGGTATCCTTGTTGCCAAACAAATTTTTTTTAAAAAAGAGAAAATTGGCCTAAGTCCACTAAGAGTATAAACTCAAGTCCCCAGTGGAGTCACCAAGCTGTCGCGACCTCACCTCGAGTGCACCACCTAGGGTTTGGCTAATGGATTACTAAGCCTAAACTTAGTTCGGGCTCTTCCAAGACCATACCAATTCGCGACTTAGGGTTTAAGTTTTTTTAACATGCCAATGATTTTTACTTAGGAGTCGCCACTAATCTATTTTTGGTGGGTCGATTAGAAACCCAAGTAAAGTACGGGAGAGTTACTTCACTCCTACGAACCAGAGATTATGGGATCAGGGACTTGATTACGCTAGATTTCTCTAACGTTCTTTCGGTACCTTTTCTCTTTCATTTGAAAAAAAATGATTTGTAGGTAGTTTGGATTGATTTTAATTTAATCCCTAACATGCAATGTGATCATACGAGTGCGCAATCATAATTTAACACTCAATAAAGCAAAGTAATAAATAAATTGCAAGTACCGGGAAGAGATACTTACCTCAAAGCAAGGAAAGCATCTGCAATGTTAGTTTTAAAAAAAATCACATCAATGATCCTAGATATGATTTCTAATTGACATGCAACCATTCACTTTTTTTAATGGTTTTAAATTATTTAATGAGGCCTAAAATAATAAGTGCAATGCATGCGATGATGTGCAAAAATGTCTAATTATAATAACACGCAGTGTACAACCTAATATGCAAACTATATGTCATGCGACATTAATTATTTAACTTAATCTAATGCTAGAAAATATTTAATACAACTATCCTAGTATGTCACGCATTCAAATGACCCTAAACATGCAATGACTAGATGACACACGGAAGATGACCTAATTCTACATGACATGAGCATGGCAATTTTTATGTTTCTTTTTTTATAATCAAAATTCGAAATAAATAAAAAACCTATATATAAACATGAAAACTATCCTAAAATATTCTAATAAGAAGCACATCTAACTCAACTATATTTTTTTTGGGTTTTCTTTAATAAGCCAAATCAATTCGAACAAAGGCATATCAACACATAATGCAACTGAATCATATAAAGCATACAATTTTCCACCACTCAAGATAGAAAATCAAAACAATCAAAAACCTAATCCGACGTCTCGCGGCTCAATATTTTTGATTATTGAGATTTTTATCATGACACAACGACCTCACTTAATTGGAATTCAATCAAGTATGCAATACTTTAAACGAGAAAACAAAATATTCAAGAATTAATTTAGATAGAAACTTTACCTACCTTGTCTCTTGGAAAAATGCCTCCTTTTGTGAGCCGACCTTCAAGACCTGCAGCGAAAATAGACGCTTTTTCTCTTCTCTCTCTATTGCGCTGCCACTCCTTTTCTCTCAATTCTGACTGTCTTTTTTTATGTGTGTTGCCCCCTTTTTATAAGTGAGAGGACTATGTTATTTAAGGAAAGCTGATAAATTTGTACGTTGCATATTTAGCTCTTGTATCCCACTTGCAATATTTTTCCAATATTTCATCTGACACCTTCCCTGAATATTGAAAGAATAATGCAAATATTCTCAGGAACATTCTCATATTCCCGGGAATATTCTCATATTCCAACTCGTCATCCCTTAATGGGAATATTTCATCTGACACTTTCCTTGAATATTGAAAGAATAATGCGAATATTCTTGGGAACATTCTCATATTCCCGGGAATATTCTCATATTCCAACTCATAACCCCTTAATGGGCCTGGCCAACTTCTCTTTTACTGCGGGCTTAGTCCAATTTGTTAAATTAAAGCTTAGAACCATCAATTGAAGCCCATTTACCACATGTCCAATGCGAATGCAATAATAAATGCTCCTAAAACTATATGCTATGCAATTTAATCCTAATATTTTTTGTTTAGGGGTTAAAATTAATCCCTAAATTTTTGTGCATCAAATTACGAATGATTAATCAAAATTTAGGTGTCAACAAGGTAGATGTTGTATACACTTAATTTTTTACTAGGATTTGACCCAATTTTGGCCTAAAGTCAACTTCATCAAAATTTCAAATGAAGGATACAATTGGATCATGCTATGTGAGAGCTTCCCAACGGTGACTGCTTGACCAAGTTGGACTGTTGGATTACAAAAAATCGCAACTTTTAACAATACCAGTCCGATCTTGAGCCTATCTAGAAAATTGCGTTTGTCATAGAGTAGGTACAACGATCACGAACAATTGGTTGTAAGTTTTTTAACTCCTTGAGGATCACTTCAATGGGAGTTCTCTGGAGGGAGATATTGTAACTTTTTCTCCCAAGTTCCCAATTGTGCATCCAACTTATTTCATATGAATTGATGATCCCAACGCTTTTTAAGAAATTGAATCAAGTCGTAAGTTTCCATGCATGAAATATTTGGGTCGATCTGTTCGTTAATGAGAGAGAGGCGAATTGTCATAATTGGGCCAAAAGCCAAAATTTATTTTTAACAAAAAATGTACAAGAGAGGTTGCCACGGAGAAGTCTGTTAAAGAAAAAAACAGTACAGGAAAAGACTCATGCGATGTTGGAAGACCCCCAGACCCGGATGGCCCAATTCAAGCATATCTCCTTGGCCCATTGTTACCGGTCCGCGAACTAAGTAGTTGATTCGGTCGCAAAGACCTATCATTCAAATACTCTTTCCTCCTTTCAGATAGCTAGTCCTACCAACCACTTTGGGGCTTTTGTGTTTAGATGCTCCTATGTCAGACTTTTTGCTTAAAACTCCTGAGTTTCAATTAAAGTCGAAGTCTATTTCAACAAGAACAAAAAAATCTGGTCAATTACCTATTGCCATGCTTGAAAGCATCAACACTCTCCGGAAATATTCATACATGTGTGCGACATGCTCCAACACGTGGTCAACTCTTCCAACACGCGAGTCTAGAATTTCAACACGTGATTCTGACATATATGGGGTCAATTTTAAAAACCTTCAATAAATGAGGAGTCAAAATGTAAATATGTAAAAAAAAATACTATAAAAATTATAAAGAAGGAAAGAAGAAAATCCTAATCTTTTCTTCTCTTCTAACTCTCACTTTCCATAACACGCAATTCCCCTCAAGCTGTTTTTTCTCTTCTGTGACATTTTAATCCAGAACGTGGATTGCTTGATTTTTTTGCTCCAAGTTTTATGGAATATTGGAATGAAATATAGATGAATTTGCCAAATTGAAACAATAAATGATATTAACAAATGATGGTTAATGTTTTTAGTGTAAATTCACTCTATACTCTTTTTTATTAATTATTTATTTGTGAATTTGAATCTAATTAACTTGATTGAAATATCATAAAAATGATAATTTATCATATATATATAAAATTATATATTTAATATGCAATATGTCCCATCGTGTTGGAATTCTCTATTGTTTTTAGAAACAACATGTCAGCGTGTTATGTCGTGTGTTGCATGTTGGTGTTAGTGCTACTTAATTGTCATGTAGCAGTCGTAGTGAGGGCCCTACTCAACACCAAAGCTTAAGGGTGGGCCTACACTACAAAGGGTAGGTTAGGCCCTATAGAGGGCCATTTTGGCTCATCAAAAGGCCCATTTAGCCTCTCAAAGGGCCAAGCTTCACCTTTGGAGGAAGTTTGTGCTCATTCTAGTCCTTCAAAGGGTTTTCCTTAAAAAGCAAAAATCTCTTATAAATAGGAGCTTATTTTGCTCATTTTCCCTCAAGTCAAGTGAATTCCTCCATTGTTCATTCTTGAAAATTACCATTTTGAACTTTCATTTAACTTGTTTTCTCTTAAATCTCTAGGAAATAAAAGTGGAAAAAAAGAAAATCTGAAAAGCGTAGAGAACGCCTGACAATCAGTCAATATGGTCTAAATCCCTCTTTATTTAAAATTAATTGTTATAATGCTACACTTTGTTGTAAACTAGTATTAACACCTAGAGGAGGGTGAATAGGTGTAAAGGAATTTTACGCACAATTAAAATAAAACTTTTGCAATCTATAAACTGAAATTAACCAGAGAGAGTAGCGAAGATTGCAAACACAGTTTATAGTGGTTCGGCTTTAGACAAGCCTACGTCCACTCTTCAGGCGATCAGCCAATAGGCTTGATTTCACTATAAGATCAAAGGTGATTACACACTCTTGAGTGTTAGCACGCGGTGATGATGAATCTCATAGAGTCACTCTTCCTGGTAATTCACTATGACCACTCAAATTCGCACTTTAGACAACTGAATAACAGAATCCCACTTTGGAATATGTTTATCCTATCTAGCTCCTAGATCTTATCCTATCCTTATATACTCTCCAAGCTACACTCGACCGTTGGCTCTTCCCTTAAGAGTTTCTTCTTCCCTTTCCTAGACAGACTTTATAAGACAAGTTTTTTTGACCGTTGGAAGTAGATCAGATCCCCTTGGATTCTGCTCGCCCATACAATTAGAATCTGGGCTTCAATAAGTACTCCATTCTTCTTTGGAAGTTGTCCTCTAATTGATCCTATCAATCAAATTAATATAACAGAATCAATGTAAACAAAGTAAGTGAAATAATTGACCGTTGGTGATCTGCTCCTGAGGTTTCGTTCTGAGTCTGACAGACTCAAGTTCTGAGTCTGCTTAAGATTTCCGTTTGGTACAGTCAGACTCAGAATCTATGTTTCTTCAAGTCCTCCATCTGGTACGGTCAGACTCAGAATCTGTGATTCTTCAAGTCTTCCGTCTGGTACAGTCAGACTTACTTACATAAAATGATTTATTAACATCAAAACTAGGAGTTTTCAACAATCTCCCCCTTTTTGATGGTGACAAAACTTTTTATGCTTTCTTGCTTGTTGTCCCCTGCAAAATATGGTTGACAGCACATACTTCCAAATGTAACAGGAGTAATGATGCTCACATCAGATAATTCATGCTTCTATGTTTAACACCGCATCAGCTAGAATAGATTAAGCAGCAAACTATAATTCAGTTTACGAGCACAAGCAACAAACCGCAAGCAGCAAACAATAATTCAGTTTACGAGCACAAGTAACAAACCACAAAGTTCATCAGTCCAAAAACATCCAATCCAGGTCTTACTCCCCCTTTTTGTCACAATCAAAAAGACAATATTCTGAAAGATAAGTAACGTCTGAAAAAAATGTCAGAAATTCAAACAAGATAAACCAGAAGATGATTAAGAAGATTTTTTCTTGGGGGTCCGAACAAGGGTGAAATCCTCCATATTCGTGGCAAACTCTTCGATTTTGTTGAGACATTGATGAACTGTTTTCTCGAGAGTCTCTAGTCTGGAATTGATGGAGGTTTCCATAGTAACTTGGCGATCTCTTATTTCCATAAGCAAAGCCAATATCTTCTGAGAATCGGCACAATTAGATGAAGTTGCAGAGATATCTTCCTCATCGGTCTGAAACATAGGCTCCCCCTAAGTTGATCCTTATGTCTGCCCTTGCTGTCCCAATGGATTTCTATCCTTTTCAGCATTAGGAATAGCACCCTCATTTGTTCGAATTTCTTCTTCCTCTATTTCTTCCCCTTCTTCTTGTCCACCTTTATCAGACTCAATTTCCTCTGGCTCTGACATTTCCACATGCTCATCAGGTTGAGGTGCTGTACTAGGAAGAGTTTCTTCTGTCACTGTTAGTGGAGGCAGTTCTAGTTCTGGTTGTGTTACTCTTTGTACAGTCTAACCCATTTTCACTAGAATTTTAGAAATAGTCTCCTCTTCATCATCTTCATCATGTAGCAATAGTTGTCTTATCTTCTTGGAACTAGGTTCTGTAGTAGCCATCTCTTTTCCCTTTCGCTTTGATGTGGTTGATGCCTTTGCCAATTCCTTCTCTTTTTTTCTCCATGTCTCTACAACATCCCTTAGCCTCATCTTGTTTATCATCTTAAGATCGATGACCATGGTTGGAAGCTCTGTAGTGTAGAGTATGCCCAGTATATCAATTTTGTGATGTTCAAAGATTCTGGTCACCAAAGCTCCATAAGGCAATTATCCTTTATCTTTTGAAATTGTTCGATACATGTGTAGAAGAACAGTGTGAGGAAGTGAGAATAGAACTCCCTTCTCAATTGCCCACATTAGTTTGGCATCGAATCTTGACACATCAGTTTTTTATGAAGCTTTGGGACGAATGTAGCTTATGATGATCTTATGTAGAATAGTTCTTGCTGAAGTTAAGAAATGATAAGTAATAGTAGGCCTAACAGACTTTGTAAGATACTTACAGATAGTCTCATAGGTGACTTCTATTGGCTTGAAAGGACCCCTTTCAACTTTCATTATATCAGCTAGAACATCTGTACTGACATCATAAAACCTATCATTCACACTAAACTGCATTCTATCTGGAGATAGAAATGTCAAATTTGAGTAAAAGTATACTGTTAGTTGTGGATAAACAACAGCAGAGTCAGTGCAAAATTGGTCCATCTGCAATATTTCAAAATGTTCTCGCAAGTTCACATTAGCAACATCTAAGAAATTAAAGTCCACGATCCGGTGATGCATAACTCCACATTCCAGCAATCTATTATAGAAGTTCTTATGCTCTTTCGATCGGAATAGTTTCCCAGTGGTATTCCTAACCACTGCTGCAATTCCCATTCTGACTTCAAAATTTCTATGGAGTCGTTCATCATCTTCCTTCTCTCCTAGAGCATTTGCCCTACTCCTACTCACTTCACTCCCATGTGCACTTTGTCTAGAAGGTGGTTCTATAGTTTGCATAGCCTGAACCAGATGAAGTTCATTTGCATACCCTCTTTCTCTCAAAAAGTACAGCTTCATCCCCTCCGTAGCATTATTTCGCACTAGGCGTTGATACATTCTTATAACAGAATGAGGGTTTTCTGGTTTAGATAGAGTTAATTCAGACGTACCTCTTTTGGAGATATTTATCCACTCAGAATCTATTGGGGATTTTCTCTGAGGCTCCAAATTTTCAGTTGCATCCCTTTGAATCGATGCATTTTAAGAATGTCCTTGGGAGCCGTCAGAAGTTTGCGTCAAATCAAAATGCATCTGTCCTCCCTTTACATTTCTTGGTCCTCTGCCAGCAATATTGTCGGATCTTCTTTTGGGAGATGGGGACACAGACCTTGATCTGGACATGGAGGATCTCGAAACCATTGTTCGGAGTGGGTTTGGTTTGATTTAGAGAAAAAGATTAGTTCTTTAGGGTTTCTGAATGATGATTTCTAAAGAGTGTCAAAAAGAAACTCATTCTCTTTGGGGGTTATATAGTCTTTGAAGATGAAAGGACACGACCTTTGACTAAAATAGCAGTTATTCAAAAATTATTGAGATAGGCAGAAATAGATGCAGATAACTTAGGCATGTACCGAAATTATGCAAATCACTTATTTGCTAATAATAACTTACCAATATTAGTCATATAAGACAATAACTTACGCGCCAATAATTAAATTTAAAAAGAATATCGTCAACTCCTTCTGGATGCCTCTTAGAAAGTCGATCCAGTTTCTTCTCCCAAACTATATATTGTCTAAAAGGATTTTATACAAAAGGATTAAAAATATTTAATCTGCTACAAATTGAATCAAATGTACCTTTGTCCAGCGGCTTTGTGAATATATCTGTCAATTGATTCTTCGAATCGATAAATTCCACAAATATATCTCTATTTTGTACATGGTCTCTGATAAAATGATGCTTGATTTCAATGTGCTTTGCTCTAGAATGTAGGATCGGGTTCTTGGTAAGATTTATGGCACTTGTGTTGTCACACCTTATTTCAGTGCAGGTTTCTTCCTTTCCATAGTCCCTCAGTTGCTGTTTCATCCATAGAATCTGTGAACAGCAGCTTCCTAAGGCAACGTATTCTGCTTCTGCCATTGATAGAGCTACAGTATTTTGCTTTTTAGACGACCATGACACCAGCATTTGTCTTGGTAGTTGACATGTTCCAGATGTGCTCTTTCTATCCACTTTACATCCTGCTAAGTCAGCATCTGAGTAGCCAAGGAGAGTAAAGTCTGTTCCTTTAGGATACCACAAACCCAGAAGTGGACAAGTAGCTATGTACTTGATAATCCGCTTCACTGCTGTAAGATGAGATTCTCTAGGGTCTGCTTGAAACCGAGCACATAAACACACACTGTATATAATATCTGGTCTAGATGCAGTAAGATAGAGAAGAGACCCAATCATGCTTCTATAGGTTTTTTGGTCAACTTTCTTCCCTAATTCATCCTGATCAAGTTTGATGGATGTTGATATTGGAGTTTCAGTCTTCTTGCAGTTCTCCATTCTAAACTTCTTGATCAAGTCTTTGGTATATTTTTCTTGATGGATAAAAGTTCCATGTTTTGATTGGTTGATCTGAAGTCCTAGGAAGAATGTAAGTTCTCCCATCATGCTCATCTCAAATTCCTCCTGCATAGACTTTGAGAATTTCTTGCACAATCGTTCATTAGAAGAACCGAAGATAATATCATATACATAGATTTGTACTAGAAGAATATCCTTACCTTTATTCTTGATAAATAAAGTTGTATCCACCATACCTTTCTTGAATTTGTTTTCTAGTAGGAACTTACTTAGTCATTCATACCAAGCTCGAGGCGCTTGTTTGAGTCCATACAGAGCCTTTTTCAGTCTGTATACATGATCTGGCTTTCTTGGTTCCTTGAACCTAGGAGGTTGTTCAACATAGACTTCTTCTTTGATAAACCCATTCAAAAATGCGCTCTTTACATCCATATGAAACCACTTGAAGTTTTGATAGCAAGCATAGGCAAGTAATAGTCTGATAGCTTCCAATCTTGCTACTATGCATAGGTTTCATCATAGTCTATTCCTTCTGACTGTGAGTAGCTTTTTGCTACAAGTCTTGCTTTGTTTTTGGTCACCTTAACATGTTCATTCACTTTATTTCTGAATACCCACTTAATACCTATGATGATTCTTCCTTTGGGTTTGGGAATCAATTCCCATACATCATTCCTTTTAAACTGCCGGAGTTCTTCTTGTATTGCTTCTATCCAGCTTTCATTTGTAAGGGTCTCGTCTATTCCTTTGGGTTCAATCTCAGAGATGAGTGCCACAATACTGGTTTCCTTTTTGTTCTTTGATCTAGTTTGAATTCCTTCACTAATATTTCCAATGACAAGCTCTTGAGGGTGGCTTGACTTATGCTTCCAGTTTTTGCTCTGCACTACGCTGTCATCAACATCTTCTGGTAACTAAGTAGTATCTAGCTGAGTGATTCTTTGCTCTTGAGTTCCCTTAGAGTCGATTTTCTGTGACGAGTCAGCTTCTTTGTTGAGAGTTGAATTTTCAGGAGCAGCAGTTGGTTCTGTATCTTCAATTTTTGTTCTGCTCTTGTTGGAGGGATCTTGCTCTAGGAACTTCACATTCATAGATTCTTCCACTGTCTGAGTGTTCTTGTTGAACACTCAGTATGCTTTACTGGTCGTTGAATAACCCAGAAATATATTTTCATCTAATCTTTCCTCAAACTTGCTTGGAAGATTGTTAGCATTTTTAAGAATGAAACATTTACAACCAAAAATTTTGGAAGTAGGAAACAATTGGTTTTCTTCCTTTGAAAATCTCATAAGGAGTCTTCTCAAGAATTAGTCTCAGAAAAACTCTATTAATGATATGACAAGGCGTGGAAACTGCTTCTGCCCAGAAACGAGTTGCCACCTTACTTTCAATAAGTAGAGTTCTAGCCATTTCTTGCAAAGATTTGTTCTTTCTTTCTACAACTCCATTTTGTTCGGGAGTGTAGGGAGAGGAGATCGTATGCTGAATACCATTTTCAATACAAAAGTCTACAAAGTTCTGATTTTCAAACTCACCTCCATGATCTGTTTTAATGTAGGAAATAGACTAACCTTTCTCATTTTGAACCCTTTTTGCAAACATCGAGAAATAAGAAAAAGTTTCGCTTTTATTGGCAAGAAAGAGTACCCATGTAAAACGAGAGTAGTCATCTATAATTACCAAATAGTATTTCTTACCTTCAATGCTTTGAGTTCTAATTGGGCCAAACAGATCCTTATGAAGCAGCTGTAGTACACATTTAGTAGAAACTTGTTTCAAAGATTTAAAAGAGTTTCTAACCTGTTTTCCGAGAGTGCATGCGGAGCAAAGGTCTGTCTTCTTATAGGTTAATAAGGGCAAGCCACGAACAAGCTTTTTGCTGTGTAGCTTAGAGATTTGATTCATACTAACATGTCCAAGTTTGCGATACCAGAGGTTTGCCTCATCATGGACTGAAATTAGACATTTGGCTGTCTTCTTTTATGTCTAGAAGATAGATGTTCCCACATCTTCGTCCAGTGAATGATTGAGAAGAATCATTGCTCGTTCCAGAACATAGGTTTTCTTTGAAGTTAATCCTAAATCCAACATCACAAAGCTTACTGATGCTAAGAAGGTTGTAGTTCAGTCCTTTAACCAAAGATATATTGTTGATGATTAAACTGTCAATCTTGACTGTTTTTGATCCAATAATGTTTTCCTTGGTGTTTCCTCCAAAAGAGACTGTCCCTCCTTTAACTTTTTCTAAAACAACAAACATTCTTGAATTCCTAGTCATGCGTCTTGAACATCCACTGTCCAAATACCATTTCTTCTTGCTCTTGAAACTTACCTGCAATCAACATGCATATTCACTTCTTCTTTGGTGCCCAGATTTTCTTGGGTCCTTAGGTGTTAGTGTATGCTTTATCTACCCATTTCTTCTGAACAAGTCTCCAGACTTTAGGACATTTGTTTTCAAAATGTTCTTTTTCTCCACAATTTGAGCATTTGAGATGATCCTGACGAATAGGTTTTGTAAAAGTCTTTTTGAAATGATTTCTATAGGCTTGTCAAGGAGGTCTCTTTCTAATTCTCTCCTTGACTTTAGGAAAATCAACTAATGAATCACTTTCCTTATAAAACCCTAGTCCTGACTTATCATAATAGGGAATCTGAATGGAAAGTATATGCTGCAGGGTTTTTGATCCTTTTGAAAACTTTGTAATAATGTTCAAAATTTCCTTGCTGAGAGACTCATTTTCATTTAGCACAGAATTTCTATTTTCTTTTGTCTCTAAGATTTCCTTTTTATGAGATTCATTTTCATTTAAGAGAAAATCTTGATTTTCCTTTATTACTGAAAGTTCCTTTTTGAGATCATCAAAATTTTCATTTAAAAAATGATTCATTTGACTCAACTTGCGATTTTCCTTTTTTAAACTGGAAATTTTTTTAAGAGTAGATTTTAAATTCAAACTTAGTTCATTTATATAATCTAAAATTTCGGTAGGAATATCAGAGTGACTAACCTCAAATTCTTTGTCTGAGTCTGAGTCTGAATCCACTTCAGAGTCTGAATCTGAGTGTGCCATTAGACATATGTTACCATATTCGTCTTCACTGTCTTCAACCTCAGTGTCACTCCAGGTTTCAGCTTTCAGGGCTTTCTTGTACTTTCATATTTCCCTTTATTTTTCTTGAGTTTTGGACAGTTCTGTTTTATGTGACCTTTCTTTTTGCATTCAACACAAACAACATCTTTGACATAATCTTCCTCATCCTTTGTCTTTCGTTGTCCAATCTGCTTGTTTTGCTTCTTGCTGTAGAACTTCTTGCCCTTCTTGTTTAGCTTCTTTACCTTTCTAATTAGTAATGCCAGTTCTTCATCGTCCAGCTCGTCCTCAGAATTTGTATCATCAGAATCAATGTTAGACTTAAGAGCAATGGTTTTCTTACCTCTGGATTCGACTTCTTTGTTCATTTGTTCTGCTTCATAGGATTGCAGTGTACCAACGAGCTCATTGACTGTTAGTGGTGAGATACACAAAGTTTCTCTGATAGAGGTCTTCACATTATTCCATTCTTTTGATAGTCCTCTTAACAGCTTGTTAACTTTCATGGGACTAGGAACAGGCTGTCCTTGATATGCCAATCCATTTACAATTTCTGTAAATCGACTGAACATATCTCCTATTGACTCTCCCCGCTTCATCTTGAAGGATTCATATTGACCAAGTAAAATATTTACTTTGGTCTCTTTAACACGATCAGTTCCTTCATAGGTTATGTGCAATCTGTCCCATACTTCCTTTGTTGTATCACAAGAAGATATACAATTATATTCATTAGATGATAAAGCAAAATAAAGGGAGTAGATGGCCTTAGCATCAAGAGTTTGTCTCTTAGTCAATTCTTCTGGAGAAGTGGTAGCTGAAGTTTCTGTTGCTTTGCCATCGTCTTTCTTTGAAGTTTCTTTGATTTCAGGATTTGGATCAAGTCCTCTTGCAACTACATCCCATTCCAGTGGATCCTTTGATCTGAGGAAAGCCTTCATCTTGTTCTTCCATATATTGTACTCTTTGCCGTCAAAATAGGGTGGTCGCGTATTGCTCTATCCCTCGATTAGTCCTAGTGCAAGAATACTAGCCATAGAGGATCTTTAACTCTGAAGTAACAAACACTTCAAAAACTCTGAGCACAGGGCTCTGATACCAATTGTTGTATACTAGTATTAACACCTAGAGGGGGGTGAATAGGTGTAGAGGAATTTTACGCACAATTAAAATAAAAATTTTGCAATCTATAAACTAAAATTAAATAGAGAGAGTAAAGAAGATTGCAAACACAATTTATAGTGGTTCGGCTTTAGACAAGCCTACGTCCACTCTCCAAGCAATCAGCCAATAAGCTGGATTTCACTATAAGATCAAAGGTGATTATACACTCTTGAGTGTTAGCACTCGGTGATGATGAATCTCATAGAGTCACTCTTCCTAGTAATTCACTATGACCACTCAAATTCGCACTTTAGACAACTGAAGAACAGAATCACGCTTTGGAATATGTTTATCCTATCTAGCTCTTAGGTCTCATCATATCCTTATATACTCTCCAAGCCACACTCAATTGTTGGCTCTTTCCTTGAGAGTTTCATCTTCCCTTTCCTGGACAGACTTTATAAGGCAAGTCTTTTTTATCGTTGGAAGTAGATCAGATCCCCTTGGATTCTGCTCGCCCATACAATCAGAATCCCGGCTTCCATAAGTACTCCATTCTTCTTTGGAAGTTATCCTCTAATTGATCCTGTCAATCAAATTAATATAACATAATCAATGTAAACAAAGTAAGTGAAATACTTGACCGTTGGTGATCTGTTCTTGAGGTTTCGTTCTGAGTTTGACAGACTCAAGTTCTGAGTCTGCTTAAGATTTCCGTCTGGTATAGTCAGACTTAGAATCTGTGTTTCTTCAAGTCCTCCGTCTGGTATGGTCAGACTTAGAATTTGTGATTCTTCAAGTTTTCCATCTGGTACAGTTAGACTCAGAATCTGTGATTCTTCAAGTCTTCCGTCTGTTACGGTCAGACTCAAAAATACCGTATGTTTTCCTTCTGCCACTGGCCGACTTAAAAACATAGACCACTTTGTGGCTTATTCCTTCTGAAGATATGTATAAATACTTACATAAAATGATTTGTTAACATCAAAACTAGGAGTTTTCAACACACTTAACATAAAAATTCACATACTACAGTTGTTACTTTATCATTTCAGCAACTTTACTTTTGATAGAAAATAAATTGACACTCTACTAAAGATATTATATTCATACAGAGAAAACCCGTTGAATAACTCAACCCTAGGATTGTATGTCAAATAGATTGGGTCGAATGGACTAGAGGGGAAAAGTTTCCCAAAGTTTGTTGGTCCATGAACCAAGGCCCATGCATGTGACCATTTTTACATGTATTTCGAAAGAAAAAAAAAGTTGATTTGATAAAATCGGCTCTTTTATTTCAAAGAAGAAAGACAAAGCAGGCCAACTATTTTGCCTTTACCGAAGGATAGAAATTGACACCTGGTGTCGTTTACCCTTAATTTCTATGGTCGGGAGATCGTGGTAGAATTTTTTAATCAGACTAAGTCAAAGTATAGGATGTTGACTAAGACAACGTAAATTGTTGGGGGTTGACTAAAATAATGCAGAAATTCTAGAGGGCTGAGTGGAAGAATTTTTAATCAGACTGAGACTAAAAATCAAAGTATAGGATGTTGACTAAGACAACGTAAATTGTTGGGGGTTGACTAAAATAATGTAGAAATTCTAGAGGGCTGAGCGGAATTAGCTCAACAGTATTGATCACGATAGGTGATAGGTGATATATATGAATGTGGAATATGTGTTAATTTATTAGTAATGGCATGCATATTACTATTGGTATGCAATATTGGTATATTGAGTTGTGGAGATGCATATCAACAGAAAAAGAAGATGAGTAAAAGATGAGATTGGACAAGAATTTTGAATAGATGATATACGAGTTGAATGACTTGTAAAGTTTGAAGAAAATGAACGCGGATCTATCATGATATTAAGAACAAACAGAAAAGTTAGATTTACGATCGAAACTAAATTTTGGCGACAATGAAATGTTTGACTTTCTAGCCAGGTTGGATAGATCTACTAAAGCAAAGAAGTAATGGCTTAAATAAAATCGTTATTTGAAACTTGATGAGCGACTTCTTTTCCTTTTCATCCTCACAATTTGAAAGGCAACGCTTACAAAATATTGAATTTGAATTAAAATACAACACCAGATGCTTGCCTTAAAAGGATTTTGGTACGATTCATTTTTACTTATTGCAAAAAAATGTTAGACTTGGAAACCGCAGGGAAGTTTCCTTTCTGATTAATGTGAAAACTATCTACGAATCAGTCTCCCACCGTGTTATTTTCGCTTGACTGCATGTACAACAATTTCCAAGTAATTGCCACTAATATAATAAAACTTTAGCTGGTCCACATCTTCTACTTTTTCTTTGCTCGACTTTGTTTTATTGGTTAACTTGGACGTTTCTATGACCGACGACTCCAAATCTTCTTTTTCAGTCATAATATGCATCCCTTTTATTGAGCCTGCATCGCATTACAAATCAGCTGAACTTTCATTGCATCAGATCAAACAACGGAGAGATGATTCATTCTTTCAGCTCCATGTTTATGCACCGTCTTTTGATTCTCACGATGCATATTCTACTCTTAGGGACCAGTTGTGATGTAAAAAGAGTCATTTGTGCACCCTTTCATCTTGCGGCAAGATCCAAAATATAACTACCCCTTTCGATTGAAAGGCGACCCAAAAAATTGCGGCCACCCGAAATATGAGCTAGCCTGTGAAAAGAACTGTTTGGTCCTATATATGTATGCTGGTTGATATTATGTAAAGGCAATCCATTACCATGACTATCTCAATGAAGAAAGCTTCTCCGGTTATATGATGGTGGTTGACGATGGACTTCAAAAGGGAAACTGCTCATCTCTCCCACGTTACTCATTGGCGTACTCCAACTTCAGCAACTCCATCAGTCCATACCTTCCTGAGTTTGCAGTGCCTTATGATCAAGATAGAGACACAGCAATGATGGTGAATTTCGTGAAGTGCTCACAACCCATTGTTTCTGTTCAATATATCGATAGCAAACCATGTATCGAGGG
This sequence comes from Corymbia citriodora subsp. variegata, assembly GCA_014858505.1. Taxonomy (NCBI): domain Eukaryota; kingdom Viridiplantae; phylum Streptophyta; class Magnoliopsida; order Myrtales; family Myrtaceae; genus Corymbia; species Corymbia citriodora. The sequence continues at coordinate 5,233,493 of CM026413.1, forward strand.
TGCACACTCCGCCGACATGCCTTATGATGTTTCCCAACTGAAAAGGTACTCGTCTGCTCTACTTGGGGAATTCTCTAATTTTGAATAATCTAAGACCACGGGACATCAAGGACTCTTGCACCATAACCATGACGTCATTTGCAACGGGTTATCGTCGAGCGTGGAAAGGCGGTCAGTATAATAATGGGAACTCATCATACATGGACCTCCACAACATCATGGCGGAGGGATTCACTCTCATTTATGGGGGGACCTATCAGGTATACAGAAGATTTCGATTTTGCTTGGTAGGTTTCTGATACCGAAGGAAAAGGTGCGGTCACTATTATGCTCATAAGTGACTTTCCTTGAAACTTGTCTTTCTTTCTTCTTCCTCCTCGTTTTCTTAAATGCCAGCTCCACCATGAGATCTCACAAAATTTACTTAACGATTGATGTGGCAAGTTTCAATTGGATATTGCAATTTGTGGGATCCAAAACATGAAGTCATTAGTTTCTTTAACTATCCAATAGAGAAATTCGTCAAGTCACTTTTAGTAAAAAAATTAGTAGCGTTGCTCTTTTGCAAACGATGGAGCTTTTTTGGGATTCGACACCTTTCCTTTATATTTGTTGGGGGGAAAATGTTAGATTTAATTGTAACTCATGCCCCTTGCATGACTATTATCTATGTGGGTGAATAAACTGCGCACATATTGGATGATGTTTGTAAATTAGAACTATGCCCGAGTGACTCGTGAACTTGTGAAATCAATTGGTGCATAGTGAAATCATCTTTCCTGGAGAGAAAAGATCATGCTATGATAATAAGGATCAATAAAATAAAATTAGATCTGAGTGCTATTTAAGAGAGCGAAACTCATTGATTGTTTTTTAGTCAACACTTCTCCATGTTGCAACTTTTAATGAACAAAAGTGGGTATTTGCAACTTGTAGTGATTATTTGGATTTATCTTGAGCTTGGGTTATAGCTTGGCGTGACTTTTTTTTTAATTTTTTATGTTCAATTGCTAAAATGATAAATTTAGTTCCTTATTGATTAGTCGTTAATTCTAATTAATCATTCTCAGTCATCTTGGATGAATTTTCTTCATTTCTTTTTTATCTACAGATAATACCATGAGAAATATTTTGGAAAATGCAACTTCAAATCTCGCCTTTGTCTTAGGTACGACTAGTTCTTTCTTCCTCACAAATATGAAGGTTTCAAGTAGCACTTCAACAAAAAAGAAAACTTCACTAATCTATGGCCGAATTTCTCCATAGGCCACTTCCTCGCAGCAAAATTCACACTTTGAGCTCCATGTATGTTGATATTTTTAATCTATAAGTGGAGGAGAAGGCACTTAGCAATGGATGAAAACATTGAAGAATTCCTACAAGCTCATAACAAGTTTTTGCCCATAAGGTACTCTTACTCAGATATTAAAAAAATCACAAGAAATTTCAAACATAAATTAGGAGGAGGAGGAGGATATGGTTCCGTGTACAAAGGGATACTTAGAAGTGGCAATGAAGTTGCTATCAAGGTTTTGAACAAGCCAAAATCTAATGGCCAAGACTTCATAAGCGAAGTGGGTACCATTGGAATGATCCACCATGTTAATGTGGTTCAACTTGTTGGTTTTTGCTTCAACAACTCTAAGCAAGCTCTTGTGTACGATTTCATGTCGAATGGGTCTTTGGACAAGCACATTTTCTCTAAAGATGGCAATGACATTCTTGATTATGAGAGAATATATGGGATCTCTCTAGGTGTGACTAGAGGGATAGAATATCTACATCGTGGATGCGACATGCAAATTCTACATTTTGATATCAAACCTCATAATATTCATTTAGATCAAAATTTCACTCCAAAAGTTTCTGACTTTGGGCTTGCAAAGCTTTATCCTACAAACCACAACATTGTGTCGTTGACTATTGCAAGAGGAACCTTGGATTATATGGCTTCAGAGGTATTCTACAAGGATATTGGTGGTGTCTCTTATAAACCTGATGTTTACGGTTTTGGGATGCTGCTGATGGAAATGGCTGGCGGGAGGGAAAATGTAAATGCAAATGCTGATCATTCAAGTCAAATTTATTTCCCTTTGTGGGTTTATGATCAACTCAACAAAGAAAATGAGATTGAAATGGAAGTAGCAGAAGTGGAAAGAGACATAATTAGGAAGATGGTAATAGTTGCCCTTTGGTGTATCCAGTTAATCCCAAATGATCGGCCATCAATGAGCAGGGTCCTAAACATGCTTGAAGGAAATGGTGATGAATTGCGACTTCCCCCAAAGCCGCTTCTCTATCCGTCTGAGAACCTAGTTGATGATGTCAACACTGAAATAGAACTTGAATCATTCTCAACTTCACCAAGTGCTCGAAGAACTTTCTGACAAAGACCAAGTTATGGATAATAATGAGATCACGAACTCGTGCATCCTATGATTTTCTGTTCTCCATGTATGAATAATATGCAAAATAAACATAGTTCCATCTGGAGCATACTTGGCCATGTAATTCGTGAACCTAGATGCTTTTACCATTTGTTAATACCTGTGTTTTGTAGAAGAATTACCTCATGGTTACACTTTCTGGTTTCCCTAGTGCTCTTGATATGACAGTCCAGGCTCCTCTTGTATGGAGCAATGAGTCTCTCTCTCATCCCTCAACCGTCCAATATTTCTCCTTCCTGCCAAAACCTCCCACTCTCGCCCTCGGCCTGTCTGAACGCCCATCTCGATGGCGGCCCCCTCTGCGAAGCGACATTCCACTTCGACCTCACATTCCGTGATTGGTCCCGTCCGGACCTGCTCCCCTTCTATCTCCTCCTCAAGTCCTGCATTTGTTCCCGCATGTTGGCGAGTCCATCGCGCGCCTGCTTGGTCCCAGCCAGAGCCCGACTCTTTGGTTCTCAACCTGCCCATAAGTCTCCACTCAAAGCCCATTGACTGGGCTGAAGGGTAGAGGATTTTTATGGACATTTTCAGCTCGTAAGGTGTTTGAGGAAATGCCCGAGAGGAATGTGGTTGCTTGGACTTGCGACGATGACCTGATCTAATCGGTTGGGTTGTTTGAAGAAATCCTGTTGATTTGTTTTAGGTTATGCTGGTGAGTGGGCCTTTGCCTGATAGATTAACGCTCACAACCGTTTCGTCAGCATGTTCGGAGTCGGGAGTTACCATCGCCTGCGATGCAATTCCACTCCCGAGTTATATGGTCTGGATTGGCTTTGGATGTCGGCGTTGGATACAACCTGGTGGTCATGTAAAGAAGTCTGTAGCCAGTGGATCGCTTCATGATTCGAGAAAGGTGTTCTGATCGGCTATAAGATGAGGTCTTGGACCGATGATCACATTCACAACTATGGAAAATTGAATGAATGCCACACTACATGCTCCATTATTCTGCAAATAATGAATTATTTAAAAATATTTTTTAAATAAGATAATCATTCGCATTTATTAACAAAAATGAAGTCATCCATAAAAATAATTATTTTTCTTAGCAACATAAGCTATTACTTTTAAAAAATATTTTTAATTGTTTATTTTATGCGAAACAAATGGAGTGTCATTATCATTTAAAAATATGCCTTTAAAAAAACTAGCCCAATAAGAGTATTATAAAACACTAATGCTATTTGACAATATATGTTCAAAGTACTTTTATTTTTTTTGTGCATTTCATTTTTACAAGAGGGGAACCGGGCTTGTGTTAAAAGAATTTAAATACATTTAATTGCAATAACTCTATAGAAAATAAAGAAGTTGAAACAATAGTGACAAGTTCACCAATAACCGGTTGAAATGGAATAGGATTAGATCTATATTGCTTTATGAATCTAATGATGCATCCAACATACAATCACTTCAATTAAAATTAAATTGTGAGAGATGCACAAAAAAATCACACTGTACCCCAAAAACCAATGAAGAATTTTGAGCTGCCAGGAAAAAAGAAAATTCAAATTGTACCTGAAAAAGCCATGATAATCTGTTCAATTGCTCATTATAGTTTTTTTTTTATCGAAATAGAAATACTATTCATTAAATTTGAGCCCCTTTACAAGAGTGAGGAGCATCAAAACACAGGATCTCCTACAGAGAGAAAGGGGGGTTAGCAACCCAGTTTAGGGGAAGAGTCTTACATCTAGAAGCTATTATAACCCAATCCGCCAATCAATTTGAGTTGCGAGGGCAAAAGATTATCATTGCTTTCATATAAAAAATTTAGCCTATCGGCCCCATGCGTTGTATCTCGGTTTCCTCCATAAATAGCCAATGTTGGACAACGATTTTCTTGCGCACATTGTAAGTACTTATCTAACCTAAACGATGTCAGCCCATATGCTCTTCCTTGCTATGCTGGTCGTCCTCTCATCTTCCATGCAATCCCTTGCAGTGGAATACACCGTGACGAACAGCGCTGGCAACACTACCGGTGGCGCCCGCTTCTCTAGCGAGATCGGCATTCCTTACAGTCACAGGACTTTGATAGCGTCCACCAGTTTCACATGGAAGGTCTTTCATCAGAATGCCCCTGGAGATCGTAAGAGTGTCAAGAAAGTGAGCTTGTTCATAGAGAACATGGAAGGCATATCGTAAGAGAGCAACAATGAGATCCACATGAGCGCAACGTACCTTGGGGGCTTCTCGGGAGAAGAGGGAGTTCACTGGGGTCCTGTACCACGAGATGGTGCACGTGTGGCAATGGAACGGAGATGGGCAAGCTCCTCGGGGGCTCATTGAAGGGATCGCAGATTTCGTGAGGCTCCGGTCAGGGTATGTGCCAGGCCACTGGGTGAGGCCAGGCCAGGGCGATCGGTGGGACCAGGGCTACGACATCACTGCGCGGTTTCTTGACTATTGCAATGGCCTCAAAAATGGGTTCGTGGCCGAGCTGAACAAGAAGATGAGGACAGGTTATAGCGATAACTACTTTGTTGATCTGCTAGACAAGAGCGTCGACCAGCTCTGGAAGGACTACAAGGCGAAGTACGCTACCTGACTAGAGTCCATACCTGATCAATAGATGCGCATGCTTGGCAAAAAGCAGTGTCAACTGTTGTGAACTAGTATTAACACCTAAATGGGGGGTGATAGGTGTAGAGGAATTTTATGCGCAAGCAATAACAATCTTTTGCAATCTATAAACTGAAATTAAATAGAGAGAGTAGAGAAGATTACAAACACAGTTTATAGTGGTTCGGCTTTAGACAAGCCTACGTTCACTCTCCAGGTGATCAGCAATAGGCTGGATTTCACTATATGATCAACGGTGATTACACACTCTTGAGTGTTAGCACTCGGTGATAAGTCTCACAAAGTCACTTTTCTTGGTAATTCACTAGGACCACTCAAATTCGCACTTTAGACAATAGATGAAGAACAGAATCGTACTTTGGAATGTGTTTATCCTATCTATCTCCTAGGTCTCATTCTATCCTTATATACTCTCCAAGCCATACTCGACCGTTGGCTTTTCCCTTGAGAGTTTTAGTCTTCCCTTTCCTGGACAGACTTTATAAGGCAAGTCTTTTTGACCGTTGGAAGTAGATTTGATCCCTTTGGATTCTGCTCGCCCATACAATCAGAATTTGGGCTTCCATAAGTACTCCATTCCTCTTTGGAAGTTGTCCTTTAATTGATCCTGCAATCGAATCAATATAACAGAATCAATATAAGAAAGGTAAATGAAATACTTGATCGTTGGTGATTAGTTCCTGAAGTTTCGTTCTGAGTCTGACAGACTCAAGTTCTGAGTCTGCTTAAGATTTCCGTCTGGTACGTTCAGACTTAGAATCTGTGTTTCTTCAAGTCTTCCGTTCTGTACGGTCAGACTCAGAAACACTGTATGTTTTCCTTCTGTCACTAATAGACTTAAAACATACACCACCATGTGGCTTATTCTTTCTGGAGATGTGTATAAATACTTACATAAAATGATTTGTTAACATTAAAACTAGGAGTTTTCAACAATCTTCCCCTTTCTGATGGTGACAAAACTTTTTATGCTTCTTGCTTGTTGTCCCCTGCAAAATATGATTGACAGCGCATACTTCCAAATATAACAGGAGTAATGATGCTCACATTAGATAATTCATGCTTCTATGTTTAACACTGCATTAGCTAAAATAGACTAAGTAGCAAACAATAATTCAAACACCGCATTAGCTAAAATAGACTAAGCAGCAAACAATAATTTAGTTTACGAGCACAAGCAACAAACCGAAAAGTTCAGCAAACAACAAGTCCAAACAAAAACATAACATCCAATCAAATCCAGGTCTTACTCCCCTTTTTTGTCACAATCAAAATGTCTATCCTGAAAGATAAGTAAAGTCCAAAAAAAACTAGTCATGAGTTCAAATAATGTAAATCAGAAGAAGATTTCTTTAAGAAGATTTTTTCTTAGGGGTCCGAGCAAGGGTGAAATCGTCCATATCCGTGGCAGACTCTTCAATTCTACTAAGACATTGATGAACTGTTTTCTCAAGAGTCTCTAGTCTGGAATTGAGAGAGGTTTCCATAGCAACTTGGCGATCTCTTATTTCCATAAGCAAAGCCAATATCTGCTGAGAATCGGCACAATCGGATGAAGTTGCAGGGATATCTTTTTCACCAATCTGAGACATAGGCTCCCCCTGAGTTGATGCTTCTGTCTGCCCTTGCTGTCCTAATGGATTTCTATTCTCTTCAGCATCAGGAATAGCACCCTCATTTGTTCGAATTTCTTCTTCTTCTATTTCTTCCCCTTCTTCTGGTCTACCTTTATCGGACTCAACTTCCTTTGGCTCTGACATTTCCACATGCTCATCAGTTTGAGGTGTTGCACTAGGAAGAGTTTCTTCCGTCACTGTTGGTAGAGGCAGTTCTGGTTCTGGTTGTGTCATTCTATGTACAATCTGACCCATTTTCACAAGAATTTTAGAAATCGTATTCTCTTCATCATCTTCATCATGTAGTAACAGTTGTCTTCTCTTCTTGGCACTAGGTTCTACAGCAACCATCTCTTTTCCTTTTCTCTTTGCTGTGGTTGATGCCTTTGCCAATTCCTTCTCTTTTATTCTCCAAGTCTCTGCAAAATCCCTTAGCCTCATCTTATTTATCATTTTAAGATCGATGACCATGGTTGGAAGCTCTTTGGTGCAGAGTCTACTCGGTATATCGAACTTGTGATGTTCAAAGATTCTAGTCACCAAGGCTCCATAGGGCAACTATCCTTTATCTTTTGAAATTGTTCGATACATGTGCAGAAGAACAGTGTGAGGAAGTGAAAATAAAACTCCCTTCTCAATTGCCCACATTAGTTTGGCCTCGAATCTTGACACATCAGTCTTTGAAGAAGCTTTGGGACAAATGCAGCTTATGATGATCTTATGCAGAATAGTTCTTGCTGAAGTTAAAAAGGGATAAGTAATAGTAGGCCTGACAGACTTTGTAAGATACTTACATATAGTCTCATAGGTGACTTCTATTGGCATGAAGGGTCCCTTTTCAACTTTCATTATATCAGCCAGAACATCTGTACTGACCTCATAGAACCTATCGTACACACTGAACTGCATTTTATCTAGAGATAGAAATGTCAAATTTGAGTAAAAATATGTTGTTAGTTCTAGATAAACAACAGCAGAGTCAGTGCAAAATTGATCCATTTGCAATATTTCAAAATGTTCTCGCAGGTTCACATCAGCAACATCCAAGAAATCAAAGTCCACGATCCAGTGATGCATAACTCCACGTTCCAGCAGTCTATTATAGAAGTTCTTATGTTCTTTCGACGGGAATAGTTTGCCAATGGTATTCCTAACCACTACTGCAATTCCCATTCTGACTTCAAAATTTCTATAGAGTCATTCATCATCTTCCTTCTCTACTAGGGCATTTTCCCTACTTCTACTCACTTCACTTGTCTATGCACTTTGTCTAGAAGTTGGTTCTGTAGTCTGCACAGTCTAAACCAAACGAAGTTCATTCGCATACCCTTTTTCTCTCAACAGATGCAGTTTCATCCCCTCCGTAGCATTATTTCGCACTAGGCGTTGATACATTCTCATAACAAAATGAGGGTTTTCTGGTTTAGGCAGGATTAGTCCAGACGTATCTCTTCTGGGGACATTTCTCCACTCAAAATCTGATTGGGAATTTCCCTGAGACTCTAGATTTTCAGTTTCATCCCTTTGAATTGATGCATTTTGGGAATCGTCGGAAGTTTGCGTCAGATCAAAATGCGTCTGTCCTCCCTCTACGTTCCTTGGTCCTCTGCCAGCAATCCTGTTGGATCTTCTTCTGGGAGATGAAGACACAAACCTTGATCTGGACATGGAGGATCTCAAAGCCATTGTTCGGAGTGAGTTTGATTTAGACAGAAAGATTAGTTCTTTGGGTTTTCTGGAAGAAGCTTTTTGAAAACTGTCGTGAAAAGTTCGTCCTTTTTGGGGTTTATAGACTCTTTGAAGATGAAAGGACGCAACTTTTGGCTCAAAATAGCAGTTTTTCGAAAATTATTAAAAATAAAAATAGATGTAGGTAACTTAGGCATATACCGAAATTATGCAAATCAATTATTTTGCTAATAATAACTTACCAAGATTAACCAATCAAGATAGTAATTCAAGCGCCAAAATTAAATTTAAACGTACCATCAATTTCTTCTCGGGGCTACATAGAAGATTGGTCCAAATGCTTCTCCTAGACTATATCTTGTCTTGAAGGATTTTATGCAAAAGGATTAATGATATTTAATCTACGACATATTGAATCAAATGTACCTTTGTCCAGCGGCTTTGTGAAGATGTCTGCCAATTGATTTTTCGAATCAATAAATTCCATGAATACATCCCCATTTTGTACATAGTCTCTAATGAAATGATGTTTCATCTCAATGTGTTTTGCCCTGGAGTGTAAGATTGGGTTCTTGGTGAGATTTATTGCACTTGTATTGTCACACCTTATCTTAGTGCAGGCCTCTTCCTTTCCATAATCCCGTAGTTGCTGTTTCATCCATAAAATCTGTGATCAGCAGCTTCCAAGGGCAACGTATTCTGCTTCTGCAGTTGATAGAGCCACAGTGTTTTGCTTTTTAGAAGACCATGACACCAGCATTTGTCCTAGTAATTGACATGTTCCAGATGTGCTCTTTCTGTCCACTTTACATCTTGCTAAGTCAGCATCTAAGTAGCCAATGAGAGTAAAGTCTATTCCTTTAGGATACCACAAACCTAGAAGTTGATAGGTAGCTATGTAGTTTATAATCCGCTTCACTGCTGTAAGATGAGATTCTCTAGGGTCTGCTTGAAATCGAGCACATAAACACACACTGTATATAATATCTGGCCTAGATGCAGTGAGACAGAGAAGAGACCCAATCATACTTCTATAAGTCTTTTGGTCAACTTTCTTCCCTGATTCATCCTGATCAAGTTTGATGAATGTTGATATTGGAGTTTCAGTCTTCTTGCAGTTCTCCATTCCAAACTTCTTGATCAAATCTTTGGTGTATTTTTCTTGATGGATGAAGGTTCCATATTTTGATTGGTTGATTTGAAGTCCTAGGAAGCATGTAAGTTCTCCCATCATGCTCATTTCAAATTCTTCCTGCATAGACTTTGAGAAGTTCTTGCACAATCGTTCATTAGAAGATCCAAAAATAATATCATCTACATAGATTTGTACTAGAAGAATATCCTTACCTTCCTTTTTGATAAATAAAGTTGTATCAACCATACCTTTCTTGAATTTATTGTCTAGTAGGAACTTAGTCGTTCATACTAGGCTCGAGGCGCTTGTTTCAGTCCATACAGAGCCTTTTTCAGACTGTATACATGATCTGGCTTTCTTGGTTCCTCGAACCCAGGAGGTTGTTCCACATAGACTTCTTCTTTGATAAACCCATTCAGAAAGGCGCTTTTTACATCCATCTGAAATAGCTTGAAGTTTTAATAGCAAGCATAGGCAAGTAATAATCTGATAGCTTCCAATTTTGCAACTAGTGCATAAGTTTCATCATAGTCTATTCCTTCTGACTGTGAATAGCCTTTGGCTACAAGTCTTGCTTTGTTTCACTTTACCAAGCTCGTTCACTTTATTCCTGAATACCCACTTGGTACCTATGATCGTTCTTCCTTTGGGTCTGGGAACCAATTCCCATACATCATTCCTATTAGATTGCTGGAGTTCTTCTTGCATTGCCTCTATCCAGCTTTCATTTGTAAGGGCCTCGTCTATTCCTTTGGGTTCAATCTCAGAGATTAGTGCCACAATACTTGTTTCCTTTTTGTTCTTAGATCTGGTTCGAATTCCTTCACTGATATTTCCAATGACAAGCTCTTGAGGGTGGCTAGACTTATGCTTCCAGTTTTTGCTTTGCACCATGCTGTCATCAGCATCTTCTAGTAACTAAGTAGTATCTAGCTAAGTGAATCTTTGGTCATGAGTTCCCTCAGAGTCGATTTTTTGTGATGAGTCAGATTCTTTTTGAGAGTTGAATTCTCAGGAGCAGTAGTTGTTTCTGGATCTTCAATTTTTGTTCTGTTCTCGTTGGAGGGGTCTTGCTCTAGGAACTTCACATTCATAGACTCTTCCACTGTCTGAGTATTCTTGTTGAACACTCAATATGCTTTACTGGTCGCTGAATAACCCAGAAATATACCTTCATCTGATCTCTCCTCAAACTTGCTTGCAAGATTGTTAGCATTTTTAAGAATGAAACATTTACAGCCAAAAATTGGTTTTCTTCCTTTGAAAATTTCATAAGGAGTCTTCTCAAGAATTGGTCTCAGAAAAACTCTATTAATGATATGACAAGACGTGGAAACTGCTTCTACCCAGAATCGAGTTGCCACTTTACTTTCAATAAGCAGAGTTCTAGCCATTTCTTGCAAAGATCTGTTCTTCCTTTCTACAACTCCATTTTGTTCTGGAGTGGAGGGAGAGGAGAACGTATGTTGAATACCATTTTCGTTACAAAAGTCTACAAAGTTCTGATTTTCAAATTCTCCTCCATGATCTGTCTTAATGCTGGAAATAGAATAACCTTTCTCATTTTGAACCCTTTTAGCAAATATCAAAAAATAAGAAAAAGTTTCACTTTTATTGGCAAGAAAGAACACCTATGTAAAACGAGAGTAGTCACCTATAATTACCAGACAGTATTTCTTACCTCCAATGCTTTGAGTTCTAGTAGGGCCAAATAGATCCATATGAAGTAGGTGCAGTACACGTTTAGTAGAACCTTGTTTTAAGGATTTAAAAGAATTTCTGACCTGTTTTCCCAAAGTGCAAGCAGAACAAAGATCTGTCTTCTTATAGGTTAATGAGGGCAAGCCATGAACAAGCTTTTTGCTGTGTAGCTTGGAGATTTGATTCATGTTGACATGTCCAAGTTTGCGATGCCAAAGGTTTGCCTCATCATGGACAAAAATTAGACATTTGGCAGTGTCTTCATTTATGTCCAGAAGATAGATGTTCCCATGTCTTCGTCTAGTGAATGCTTGAGAAGAATCATTGCTAGTTCCAGAACATAAATTTTCCTTGAAGTTGATTCTGAATCCAGCATCACATAGCTGGCTGATGCTCAGAAGGTTGTAGTTCAGTCCTTTGACCAGAGATACATTGTTGATGATTAAATTGTCAATTTTAACTATTCCTAATCCAACAATGTTTCCCTTGGTGTTTCCTCCAAAAGAGACTGTCCCTCCTTTAACCTTTTCTAAAATGACAAACATTCTTGAATCACCAGTCATGTGTCTTGAACATCCACTGTCCAAATACCATTTCTTCTTACTCTTGAAACTTACCTGCAATCAACATGCAAATTCACTTCCTTTTTGGTACCCGGATTTTCTTGGGTCCTTCGGTGTTAGCATATGCTTTGTCTACCCATTTCTTCTGAAAAGGTCTCTAGACTTTAGGACATTTGTTTTCATAATGTTCTTTTTCTCCACTGTTAGAGCATTTGAGATGATCCCGACCAATAGGTTTTGTAAAAGTCTTTTTAAAATGATTTCTATAGGCCTGTCGAGGAGGTCTTTTTCTAATTCTCTCCTTGACTTTCAGAAAATCAATTAATGAATCATTTTTCTTATAAAACCCAAGTCTTGACTTATCATAATAGGGAATCTGAATAGAAAGTATATGTTGTAAGGTTTTCGATCCTTTTGAAAACTTTGTAGTAATGTTCACAATTTCCTTTCTGAGAGACTCATTTTCATTTTGGAAAGAGTTTCTATTCTCTTTTGTCTCTAAGATTTCCTTTTTATGGGATTCATTTTTATTGAAAAGAAAATCTCGACTTTCCTTTAATACTGAAAATTCCTTTTTGAGATCCTCAAGTTTCTCATTTAAGGAATGATTCTTTTGACTCAACTTGTGATTTTCCTTTTTTAAATTGGAAATTCTTTTCAGAGAGATTTTAAGTTCAAACATAGTTCATTTATATAATCTGAAACTTCGGTTGGAATATCAGAGTGACTAACCTCAAATTCTTTGTCTGAGTCTGAGTCTGAGTCCACTTCAGAGTCTGAGTCTCAGTGTGCCATTAGACATATGTTACCATATTCGTCCTCACTGTCTTCAACCTCGGTGTCACTCCAAGTTTCAGTTTTGAGAGCTTTCTTGTACTTTTCATATTTCCCTTTGTTTTTTTTTTTGAGTTTAGGACAATTCTGTTTTATGTGACCTTTCTTCTTGCATTCGAAACAGATCACATCCTTGACGTAATCTTCCTCATCTTCTGTCTTTTGTTGTCCAATCTGCCTATTTTGTTTCTTGCTGTGGAACTTCTTGCCCTTCTTGTTTAGCTTCTTTACTTTTCTAATTAGCAATGCCAGTTCTTCATCGTCCAGCTCATCCTCAGAATCTGTGTCATCAGAGTCAATGTTAGACTTAATAGCAATAGTTTTCTTACCTCTGGATTCTACTTCTTCATTCATCTGTTCTGCTTCATAGGACTGTAGAGTACCAACGAGCTCATCAACCGTTAGAGGTGAGATTCGCAGAGTTTCTCTAATGGAGGTCTTCACATTGTTCCACTCTTTTTAAAATCCTCTTAGTAGCTTGTTGACTTTCATTTGCCCTGGAACAGGCTGACCTTGATATGCTAGTCCATTTACAATTTCTGTAAATCGACTGAACATGTCTCTTATGGATTCCCCCTACTTCATCTTGAAGGATTCATATTGACCAAGTAAAATATTTACTTTGGTCTCTTTAATACGATCAGTTCCTTCATAAGTTACGTGCAGTTTGTCTCATACTTCCTTTGCTGTGTCACAAGAAAATATACGATTATATTCATTAGGTGATAAGTCACAGTAAAGGGAGTAGATGGCATTAGCATCAAGAGTTTGTCTCTTAGTCAATTCTTCTGGAGAAATGGTAGCTGATGCTTCTGTTGCTTTGCCGTCATCTTTCTTTGAAGTTTCTTTGATTTCAGCATTTGGATCAATTCCTCTTGCAACTACATCCCATTCCGATGGATCCTTTGATCTGAGAAAGGCCTTCATCTTGTTCTTCCATATATTGTAATCTTTGTCGTCAAAATAAGGTGGTCGAGTGTTGCTCTGTCCCTCAATCAAACCTGGTGCAAGAATACTAGCCATAGAGGATCTTTAACTCTGAAGTAATAAACACTTCAAAACACTGAGCACAGGGCTCTGATATCAAATGTTGTGAACTAGTATTAACACCTAAAGGGGGGGTGAATAGGTGTAGAGGAATTTTATGCGCAAGCAATAACAATCTTTTGCAATCTATAAACTGAAATTAAATAGAGAGAGTAGAGAAGATTGCAAATACAGTTTATAGTGGTTCGGCTTTAGACAAGCCTACGTCCACTCTCCAGGCGATCAGTCAATAGGCTGGATTTCACTATATGATCAACAGTAATTACACACTCTTGAGTGTTAGCACTCGGTGATAAGTCTCACAGAGTCACTCTTCTTGGTAATTCACTAGGACCACTCAAATTCGTACTTTAGACAATAGATAAAGAACATATTCGTACTTTGGAATGTGTTTATCCTATCTATCTCCTAGGTCTCATTCTATCCTTATATACTCTCCAAGCCATATTCCACCGTTGGCTCTTCCCTTGAGAGTTTTAGTCTTCCCTTTCCTGGACATACTTTATAAGGCAAGTCTTTTTGACCGTTGGAAGTAGATTTGATCCCTTTGGATTCTGCTCGCCCATACAATCAGAATCTGGGCTTCCATAAGTACTCCATTCCTCTTTGGAAGTTGTCCTTTAATTGATCCTGCAATCGAATCAATATAACAGAATCAATATAAAAAAGGTAAGTGAAATACTTGACCGTTGGTAATCAGTTCCTAAAGTTTCGTTCTAAGTCTGCTTAAGATTTCCGTCTGGTACGGTCAGACTCAGAATCTGTGTTTCTTCAAGTCTTCCGTTCTATACGGTCAGACTTAGAATCTGTGATTCTTCAAGTCTTCCGTTCTGTACGGTCAGACTCAGAAACACTGTATGTTTTCCTTCTGCCACTGGCAGACTTAAAACATACACCACCATGTGGCTTATTCCTTCTGGAGATGTGTATAGATACTTACATAAAATGATTTGTTAACATCAAAACTAAGAGTTTTCAACATCAACCATATGATCCTCAATTATGGAACTTTATTACTACTTCAATAAAGAAAAATTTACTCTTCGGGTCTAGGCCTGGCTATCTCATATATGTTCCACATTAACTTTGGGTTTGGCCACAAGGTCCAAGATCCAAGCATCGGAATCCCTTATCATATCTTGGGTTCTTTAGTCCTAATTTGAGCCACTCCCTAAGGTTCAAGAATATATGGACCGAGGCTTGCAGTGGGGTCGTGACACATTGACAATTGTTCTTTCTATAATACTTTGGTACTTGTGATTCTTCCATTTTGTTTTCGTGACCGTGGAATTTCGGTGTGTTTTTTCTATTTGCCTTGTTTTGAACAAACCCCACTTGAGTAGGATTTACTTGTGGGAAAATTATCCAAAAAGTCTTAAATCTATTGTGTCACAACCAATTAAGTCTTAAACCTTTCAGTTATGCCAATTTAGTCCTAAACCTATTGTATAATGGTTAATTCAATCCTAAATCTTTCAAATATGTTAATTTAGTCAAAAATCTTTTGACATTTATGAATTTAGTTGCAAACCTTTTAACAAATTGCTAATGTAGTCCTTTTAGCTAATTTTGATGGAAAATTGTTGATATAATGGTCCAATCAACATCAGCCATCTTACATAGCGCACTCGATGTTCACATGGACTATTTTTTTAATTTTCTGAAACATTTCCGAATTTTTTATTAACATTATTGATTTTTTTCTTTATTACTCTTTTTTCTTCATAAGGCAAGTATTTGGCCGTTGGGTAAGGGCCACAAAACCTTTGCCTCACCCAGTGGTCAATGAAGGTCGTTAGCCTCGCTGGTCCTTTGAAGAAAAAAATAAAGAAAAAATTTGGAAATTTTTTTGAAATTATTTAAAAAATTTGTTCATACTAGTGTTAATTGCGTTATGTAGGACGGTTGGCATTGACTATATTGCCATATTAGCAATTTTTGGCAAAAATTAGCCAGGGGACTCCATTGGTGATTCGTAAAAAGGTTTAGGACTAAAATAGTAAATTTTCAAAAATTTTATGACTAAATTTATACGATTGAAAGGCTTAGAAAAAAATTGATACAATTGAAAGTTTTTTGAGTGAACTTTTTTATTGTATTTTGGACTGAATTGGCTATCATATGATATTTTCTTGAATATGTTAAAGCAACCTGTTTGTAATTGAATCGGAGGCTTAAGATGTGGCCTTTATGCGTTTTGACTTGTTTCATATGAGGCTTTTAGCATCGGTTTGAGCTTCAAGTTTCTTGCTCTGGTTGATTAATTCCTGACAATTTGTTGAAAAGTATTGGTTCGGATAAATGGAGGTCGATTCACCATCCACTACCTTAAGAAGTGGGCTGATCAGTGTTATGGTCCTAATTCCGTTTTACAATTTGTTCATGGCTTAGCAAAGAGTGAAGAAAATAAATGTGGAAGCAGAAAGAATGGCCCACGTCATTCAAATTAGTGCATAAATTTTGACGGAGTTATTCTTCAGGATAATCATTACACCTTCGATCGTGCTTCATAATAAATCGGTAGAAGCCCTTAGCACGCAGCTAAAGTATGCATTAACGTGGCCAAAGTTTGGGTCGAGATAATCGAGGATGATAAGCAATTCTTTTTAAAAAAAAAGAAATGACAATCCAACCTGACTCTATCCGAACCTTTAATTCAAAATCTATGTGGGTCAGGTCACGAAAAGAAACATATAACCTTTGAATCTGGATCACATCAGATTTCAATAGGGATCAAATTGAACCAACTATTGACATTTTTAAGCCACACGGATCTCAACCTCGATCTTCTTTAGGTTATTAATCTCCATTACCTTAGTGAACTTGCATGGTTTGCCCCGTGTAGAACTTAAACAGACTCCTCACCCATTCACCACTTCCACCCATTTTATTTTTTCATGTCATCCACTTGCCCCACACCAATCTTCACGACATGCCTTGAACAGGTTTTAATGCCTAGTGAACCCCTCTTCGATCTACGCAGTTCTAGATTGGGTTCTCTTCCTTTGCATAGTTCTAGGTTGAGCTCTTTACAAGGCAAGTTTACTACCATTTTTTATAATAAAGTTAACACTTAATTGAAGTAGGCATGCGTAATTTATATTAAATGCCTAAATGAAATACACATGTAAAATGGGATACCATCATTAAACGTCGCCCATACTATGTTAATCTTATGTCAAACTCACTAGATCATGCTCCACTTAATTGTGTGAGATTTCATAGGCTCACCGTTAATTATTCTAAAAATTAAAGTTCTTGGATTGAACTTTCTAACATAGTATTGAAGGCAGTATCATCCCTTTCGCATATGTGCATTTACCCCCATTAGTCAAAATTTGTATACCCCTCCTAATTAAGCTTGTGCATGAAAGTGGGTGTTAGAAAGTCCAATCCAAATTAAGCTTTTGGAACAGCATGGTCAATGCTATTCCTTTCGGGTATGTGCTTTCATCCCCATCAAATTCCACATGCTGCTCATAATATGACTTGCGTGTGAGAGTACATGTTTAAATATTGTTCTATATTGCTCGACAACAGGCCTTATGTGCTTTTAATATTTATGTGGTCATAAGTTTTTAGGTTGGATTTTCTAATATCATATTAGAGCCAATGCTATCCCATTCGCATAAGTGCGTCAACCTCCCATAAGTCAAATTCTATGTACTGCTCCTAATCCGATTTGCACGTCAGTGGGAGTGTTGAAATATTCTGAATGCTTTTATATTCATGTAGTCTATCTCCACTTAATTACTTAAACTTTTGGGTTAAACTTTACTATAAATTGAGCCAACACATGGTCAAAGTGGACACACATAATTTATATGGTAACTAAAAGAGAAATTGACACAAATAATCTCTAAATTTTGTCCCAATATGCAATATTCATCCTTGGAAATTCAATTTGTCCAATCTGGTAATAGTGTAGCTATTAGAATTTGTGAATAATACTAAAGGATTGATTTGATTTTGTTGGAAAGTTGAGGAACTAGATTGGACAAATTGAAAGTTAAGGAACTATATTGAACTTTTGGAAATGCATTGATATCGATATATATAGAGGAATCGGTAAACCTAATTACCTAGTCAAATAAAAATTCAAAAAGGAACATTGTCAACTTAAATCTTATGGAGACAACAATTAATCTGAAGATAAGAAAATCAATTAAAAGTGTAATCTCGGTGTAAGTTTGGTTATTCATCATTCTCCGCTAGTGAGAAGAACATGCTCTGGAAAGTTGCGTGTACGGTTTCGTCGACTAACAATAGTACTTCACACTTGGGATATTATGCTAATGCCCTTTCCAATGATTTAAGTAATGAAAGTGCTTTGAACATGGAAAGACATATATCCCGATCTTTACGTTAGGAACCATCTTCACAGCTGCATAACGGTGGCGATTTCACTCCGCCATGACAGTGAGTCTCACTCAAAGACAGCAGCAAATTTTCATGTAACTCATGCTTGTGTGGTGGGTCCACTACTACGCAAAAAAGCATTTCTCCCTCATAATGTCTGGGTATCAACTATCTTGTCACATTCAAAAAATTAAACTATTAGATGAAATTATGGCTTAATGTTTGGATATTTCAATACAAAAAGCCTTACTCAAGTTATAATGCAGCAAATGACAATGAACAAAATGACAAGATTGCATTTTGAAATTGGTTTGTCAGGTCTAGACCTGTTAAACGGGTGGGTTGGGTTGGGTCATAAATGGTCTCACCCAAATTGACCCATTAACCCGTTTATGACCCATTTAAGCATAGTATAAAATTTTTGACCCATACCCAACCCAACCCATATCCAACCCATACCCAACCCATTTTGTTAAAACACTTTCCTATCTAACTAAATCTAGGAAAACTTATTCTTAAAAAATATTTATATTCCTTTAATATTGTTTATTTTTTTAAAAATCGAATTCTTAATAATTTTAATTTTAATTTTTTTAAAAATCAATTTTAAATTTATCTTTATTTTAAAAAATCAATTTTTTAATTACCAATGTTTACATAAAAGGCCTTTTCAACCTTGGATTTGAGCATTTGAAATAAATTTCCTTTTGACACTGCTGATGTATATTACAATTGTTCTAAAAGATTATACAATCATATTTTCTCGAAGGCAAGGGGCTTGATAAACAACATGTGCCAAGTAGAGGTGAGGCACTAACTAGAACCAAGTTAGAAATATATGAATGCTATAAAGTTTACAAGATTGATGGAAATAAGCCGCACATTGCTTAAGATGAAATTGTTTTACACTCTAGCGATAGCATAATATGAAATTTACAAGATTGAAGGAAATAAACCACATTGCTTAAGATGAAACTCTTTGACACTCTAGGAACAACATTACATAAACAAACCCTTTATTATCCTCGCATTACATAGAGATATGCAGGTGCAACATATTAGCATCCTTTGTCCATTGTTGATCTATTTTCCAGGCAAGACGATCGGGTTTGACATTTATTGATGACATTTATTAATCAAATGGAGGGTGTCGCATTGCGTAAGTTTTTTAATGATCCTCTGGCATCCTATATCGAAGAAATGTGCAGTATCATGTCATGGAAACATTTTGATATTAATTGTTTTTTTTAGTAAGCTCTTCGTAGTAACGAGTAAATTATTATTAATTTGCTAATCGTCATAACATAAAATATACACAATCATGAATTATAACTTTTTAACCTCATTTTCATGTAGATAGTTCGAAATATATATTAGTACAAAAATATGCACAATCATATAGTATAACTTTCTTCATCTAATTATAACTAGATAGTGCAAAATACAACCTTCATACCTATATGAATATGCATACATATGTATATGTATGTATGTTTGTGTGTGTATGTATGTATGTATGTTGTGTGCGTGACGTCAAAATACACTATATATACACATAGACACACATGCATGAGGATTAGATATGCAGAACTAGAAATCCACTAAAATGTGCGGATTATAGTCCATCAAATTATTCATTAATGGGGTAAACCAACTCTTGCCTCGTCCTAATATACTCACCTTCAAGTTACACAGATCAAACAGCAAAAACTACTTCTACAACCCAAGATCAATTAAATAAAGATCGAATAATTCCCACTTATGCATTGCACTACAGTCCGCAGCCAGAGTTTGACGCTGAAAAGCTTTATTTGGGCAAAACCAAAGGTTCGGGCACAGAAACCTCAATGTTAGCAAGTCGTGTAAGCACTTTCT
>CM026413.1:5254723-5267607 GCA_014858505.1 Corymbia citriodora subsp. variegata
GCAAGAGAAACCAAATCCAAATCAAAAGTCATCTCTATTGAAAATTTGTGCAAAAGGAGGCCATCAAACACAAGACACATCACAATTCAGTGGGATACCAACAGAGAAAAAAAAAATCCACATGCGATCCTGCCCTTCTCTCCTCCCCTGCAATATCACCATTACGGATCACCCCGAAATAGCATATCAAAATTCCCACAAAAGCCCCCTAATAGCCATAACCAAGATGACACGAGCAAAAGCACCTTAGTTAAGCATCAATCACGCAATCCGCTGCTACACCTACACTACACTATAGCTGAATTGGCAAATGAGCCACCACATCATCAACCCATCAATCAACTACTCAATGAAATAAGCATTCGCGCGTGCGCACCCACAAACAACATGCACGCGCATCCTTCGAGTCCTCCGTGACTGTCACCAGCGAATCCTTCTCCAAGGGTTTGCTTTTTCACGCCGCGATTACTTGCAAAACTCAATCCAGCAAAATGCAAAATGCCCCAAATTTCTTTAGCCGTCTCTCTTAGCAACCACAAAGCACAAGCTGAACTGAACGACAATGGAGACAGAAACAAGACTCACCTGGCGCCGCTTCAGCGACGGCGGCGGCGGGGCTCACCTCCGACGGGGGCGAGAACTCCCCGATCGAGCAAGTCGTGCTCACGGTCCCGACGACGGACGACCCATCCCTCCCCTCCGTCACGTTTCGCACGTTCGTCCTCGGGACCCTGGCTTGCTCTCTCCTCTCCTTCCTCAACCAGTTCTTCTGGTACTGACGCGAGCCTCTCTCTGTGACCTCCGTCTCCGCTCAGATCGCCGTCGTCCCTCTAGGTAGGCCTCGTGCTCAAGCCTCCATTCGGGCAGAGGTCAATCAAGCCAGCAAGGCACGGTGGCTGGGGTTGTGCGGGCGCGAGTGAAGGTCGGAGATCGAGAGAGGTCCGACGACGGTGGTGGCAGTGTGCGATGGCACCGCCGTGCGAGCGAGAGGAGGAGCTACAAGCAGTGGGTGTGAGAATGCTGTGCAATTCGAAAGAGGAAATGCGATTTGAGAGAGGAGAGGAGAGGGAGAAGGACTGACCGAGTGAGGAGTAGTCGGGTCACTTGGGTGGACTGAGGAGTGAGGAGTTGGGTTTTAATGGGTTTAAACCTTGACCTATTAACAACCCATCTATTTTAGTCCAATTAACTTTAAACCCATTATGGGTGATTGAAAAAAAAAACTCAACCCATTTATGACCCATTTATATATTAAATGGGTCATAAATGGGTACATGACCCATTTTGACAGGTCTACGAAGGAGAAAGGAAAAAGAGAGAAAAGGGAAGAGAGGGAGAGAAGGAGAAAGGGAAAGGAGGAGAGGGTTTCGCACGTGCGCGCCATGGGAGCCTCGCAAAGGCGACTCAACTATTTTATACAACACCCGGTGAGTACACGTGCCTCTTATTTCTCCAATCGAAGTATTTTTTCGGTTTAGGGCTCAAATTCGGAATATTGGGAATATTGAGCGGCGAAGTCCAATTTTTATGTTATTGAGCTGTGAAAATTTATAAGAATGGTAGTTTAAGACGTCATGGACCCATGGGATTTTACAGAATTGGATTTGAGCTTGTGGTTTGTCCGAAATGGAATTTTGAACTTCTGCCTGCTGGATGTACAGTACGCGCGCGGTTGCTGTGGGGTCTGATTTTGTCGGTTTCGGCTCGAAATTGGATTGTCCTACTCTATGGGTCTTCTAGTGCTCGGAATTATCTTCGTTTTGACTACAAGATTGCTTGAATCGGAGTTCGGATGAGAAAGTTATGGCATAATCAAGTTTTGCATCCTAGTCTCGCTTCTTGAACGGCTTTGAATAAATTGCTTTTGTTAGGCGTTTTGTTAGCTCTTAGGGGTCATTTTATTAGTGTTAAGGCGTGATTTAGTTGTCTCAATAATTGAGGTAGAGTTTTATCGGGTTTTAACTCATTCCTCAATTATTTGTTAGGACCGTGAGTTTGACGATTCAAATATCGTTTTATTGGATCGTAGGCGACGAGGTGAGTGATACTATATCTTCTTTGAATTTGTAAAATTCATGTCGAGAAAATTATATGGATTATATATAGTATGAGATTATGGAATTACATTATTATTGCATAAAAATCGGATCGGGCATGGACTACCTCTTGATTGTTTATAAAGGTTTGGAAAACGTATTATGCAAAGTAGTAGAAGGCAAAATATATTTTTAAGTGCCTTGCAAATGGTTTATGGAAAAGTATGTGGATGACTTGAGAAATTGTGGATGATGATGTTGCAAAAATGTATTTATTTGGTTTATTATATTGATTCATAGATTGACTTTCTAGTATTGGATGATGGTTAGTTTGCTCATTATTGCTGTGAGCCCATTGAGGGGCATGTTGGTATGCATACTGGGTAGGATATCCTTTTGGGCCGAGCCACCGGCATTATAGGTGGAGACATTGCCAAGGGGGGAATCTTGGTCGCCTTGTCACAAGGCGTTGTGTCGTGACCATGGTAAGAGGTTGAGCAATAGATTAGTCAATGGATGGACCATTGACTTGTGATTTTTGAATAGAGATTATTCAATGGACTTGGCCATTGATTTCTTGCATTGTAATGGTTATTTAAATGAGTTTTTCATATGAGTATAAAAGTAATTCCTATATGTTTCATTATGTATTTTATATATTGAATGGAGTTTAAAGATTATGAGATTTCTTTGAATCCATGCATAGTGCTTGTCCGATCTGCTTAGAAGATATGTATTACTCACTGGGCGATGGTTGCTCATTCCACTCATCATTTATATTTTCAAATTCCTCGGTTAGCAGCGAGTAAAGCAAGAGCGCTGTTTGGGGGAAACTTTTGATTCTTTTTGGGTATGACTTGAGGAAGAAACTTGTTTAGTGCTTGTTATCTTTTAGGTTGGATGAGTTCTGTTTGTTAATATTATTTTGGAGGATTATAGAAACTCTAATGTATAGCCAACGTGTTGGTCTATCTGATATATATATGGGCTTAAATTTATATATGTTGATATCAGGTTGTTGGTTATATTGAGGCTGCGTCTTTCGTGTGAAAGGACGGCCGTGTCATATTCCCTTTTCTTGCAGTTTCGAGGTGTGACATGTGGGGTTAACCCTCCGCTGTGAAAGGTTTAGACCTCCACCGTCTGTGGAGGAGTAGAGCTAAGATAGTTTCCATATCATGAAATACTCCTCCATTACCAAAACATCTTGTACTACCCATTTTCATCAACTTGATAAATGATATCCCATGCTCTTTTTCTTTGAACTATCCTTCCCTGTTCCTTTGTCCATCATCTACCAAATACATACTGCACACATACATTCGCACAAATTCAAACAATAAATTATCATCGATATCAAAGCCATGCTTCCACAAAATTCTAAATTTGAAACATGTCATCTCTTTTAAGTTAAGGAGGGAAAGAACAAAGAGATCAAAAGTAGCTTCCAGTCATCTGCATGAGCAACAATACGGAGATAGTGCTACATGAGACAACGCAGTTGATGTATTGTCCCTCAATGGCATAAAACACGAACGAGATAAATGGTTGTTGGGAATCCTGTCACTTTGATGCTCGTGCTATATAGGCTACAATTACAAGCATACTGAGAATCTCAGTTATGTTCTGCAGCATTAAACAACTGACATTCGCGAATTTATGCCATCAGAATACTTATTCCATCTCTTCCTGTGCCTCGTTTACAAGACAAATCTTGCTTGCTTGAAGTATTTTTAAACAAGAATAGAACCTGTCATAACAGTTACGGCTTTCCCACGCAGCATGACTTTCTGGTTTTGCTCGTCCAGGTGCACGTTCACAACTCCTCCTCTAGGCGACGCCTACTCAACACATGCACAAAGCTGATTAGGCAAACACTTGAAATTCTATTGAAAAGGATTAATAACAAGTTGAGCAACGGCAGATGCACTGCTCGCCACACGTGCGACTATGCATGAGGGAAGAGAGAGAGATTACAGCATAAACAAGGAAATCATTTTTCCGCAGCTTTTTGCTCCAATAAGGCGCCAGAAAACAGTTTGNTGGGCAAGACCCTTGACCAGCTGTGGAGCGAAAACAAGGCTAAATACGCTACCTGACTAGACTCCATAGCTGGCCGATGGATGTATGTGCTTGACAAAAAGCATGGTTAACTATGGAATTATCACATAAATCATATGTGCAAATTAAGTTTGGATTATTTGCGAATTACTCTAATTTGCCTCTGCTTCTGGCAATTTGTGCATATGTCCAAACGACCAGTTTATCTACTTGGCCAGATCTCGAAATTTCGAGAAATTTCGATGGCATTCAACATGGTTCATTTGAATTTGTCCATAAATTACGTGGGCTTCATCTACTATTCATATGATCTTCTGATGCAGTGTTTTTAAATCTGGACTAGTAAAAAAAACCTATCTAAATTTCGACTTTTGAATCAAATGATTCAACCGGTTCAATCTCCAGATTGTTGATTTGCACAATTTGCAACTGAATCATCTAATATATCTATACTATTCCTTGAGGGAGAGACTCCTTTTTTGGTCTCTCAACCTAAATTAACTAAAAATCAAATTATAATAATCACTTGAATTAATTTACATATATCCATGGGCTTTCGTTGTCATTTAGCAGTTAAAAGTGAAAGTCACCATTAACCGCAGCTACAACCGAACATAAATTCGCCAGCTCCTCTTTTCTTTTTTTCACATAATTTGCGACATTTTTTATAAGACTGTAAGAATGTTACGTCATTTCATTAAAATGCCGCTAGAAGCTATTAAAGGAAATTGCCCTCTACATAGGCTCAAAAAGCAAGTGAATCAAATCGAATCAAGTTAGGTAAAAAATGTTTCAACTCAAATCGACCAATTTAACCTTAACTCTTAACTTTGTTTAGCGTGGTCTTTGAATTTTTTTATATATGTTCAATTTAGTTCCTCAATTATATGAAAATGTTCAATATTATCCCTAATCTTGAATTAATAGGATGATAACAACTGATTTCATGTAGTGTATGCATTAGATTGAAAATCTACTAAAAGAGCAAAGATTACATTATAAATTTAAAAGTTCATAAACAATATTACAGATTATGGTAAAATTTAGTAATTACACTAAATAAATTAAAACTTCATGGACGGCATTGGATATTAGATCAAATTTGCTGATTGAGTTTCAGCTTGTAAGGTGTTTGAGGAAATGTCCAGGAGGAATATGGTTGCCTGGACTTGCGATGATGACCTGATCTAATCGGTTGGGTTGTCCAAAGAAATCTGTTGATTTGTTTTAGGTTATGTTGGTGAGTGGGCCTTGCCAGATAGATTTACGCTCGCAGCTGTTTCGTCGGCATGTCCTGAGTCGGAGTTGCCATCGCTTGGAATGCAATTCCATTCCTGAGTTATATGGTCTGGATTCACTTGGGATGTCGGCGTTGGATGCAGCCTGGTGGACATGTAAAGAAGTTTGTAGCCAGTGGATCGCTTCATGATTTGAGAAAGGTGTTCTAATCGGCTATGAGATGAGGTCTTGGACAACGATGATCACATTCACAACTAAGGAAAATTGAATGAATGTCATATCACATGCTCCATTTAGTCCGCAAAAAATGAATTATTTGAAAAACAATTCAAAAAATGATTGTTTGTATTACTTACAAAAATATAATCAACCGCGAAAATGATCCTTATGTTAGTGATATACACAACCATTTTCAAAAAAAATAATATTTGTGAGTTGTTATTTTTTGTGAAATAAAAGCATTGTTATTATCATTTAACAGATATGCCCTTAAAAAATATGGCCATGAGGAGTCTACTAGAAAACGCTAGTTCCATTTGACAATATATGTTCAAAGTACTATTTTTATTTTGCATTTCATTTCTATGAGAGGGGAACTGGGCTCGTGTTTAAAAAAATTAAACACATACAATCGCAATAAATTTGTAGTAAATGAAGACGTTGAAATCATAAAGTGACATTTTGACCTATAACCGATTGAAATGAAATGGAATTAGGTCTATACTACTTTATGAATCTAATGACGCATCAAATATTCAATCATTTCAATTAAAATTAAATTGTGAGAGATACAACGGTGTACCCCCAAAAAACCAATGAAGAATTTTGAGCAGCCAGAAAAAGGAAAACTTGTACCCAAAAAAGCCATGAGAATCTGTTCAATTATCATTGTTTGCATTAAACAATATCCAGATACAAAGAAATCGCGTCTGACCACATCGTCATCACTTTCATATAAACATTTAACCTATCAGCCTCATGCATTGTATCTCGGTTTCCTCTATAAATAGCCAAGGTTGGACAACATAGTCCTTTCGCAAACCAAATATATTAGGAAACAACTTATCTAATCTAAAGGATGTCAACCCGAATGCTCTTCCTATGCTAGTAGTCCTCTCATCTTCCATGCAATCCCATGCAGTGGAACACACCGTGATGAACAATGCCGTTCCATGTCGCCGCAAGACTTTCACAGTTGCCACCAATTTCATGTAGAGGGGGTTCCATCATAATAACCTCAGGAATCGTAAGAGCGACGAGAAAGATAGACGGCATGGCATACGAGAGCAATGACGCAATCCAGACGGGTGCCACGTACAATGGGGGACGTGAAGGGGGTGTTCGCTAGGGTTCTATACCACGAGATGGCGCATATGTGGCAGTGGAACTAGGACGGGCAAGCCCATGTGGGCTCATTGAGGGGATCGTGGATTTCATGAGGCTCTTATCAAGGTACATGCTAGGCCACTGGTTGATCAATGTGGTTGTACAGTTGTTGGAAATGCTGTGTGAGGACTATGGTGGAGGAGTAGAGCTTGCAAAAGCCTACCACAAGGCCTTGACGGTTTCGGCAAGGAAGCAATTCAAAGGCAACGGCGTTATTGCAAGCAATTCAAAGGCAACGGCAAGGAAGCAATTCAAAGGAAATGCCGTTCATGTTCCACGAACGGTGGCGATTTCACTCCGCCATGTCAGTGAGTCTCACTCAAAGACAGCGGCAAATTTTCATGTAACTCATGCTTGTGTGGTGGCTCCACTACTACGCAAAAAAGCATTTCTCCTTTGGTTGATCGTCCTCGTAACGTCTCGGTATCAACTATCTTGTCACATTCAAACAATTAAACTATTAGATGAAATTATGGCTTAATGTTTGAATATTTCAATACAAAAAACCTTACTCAAGTTATAATGCAGCAAATGACAATGAACAAAATGACAAGATTGCATTTTGAAATTGGTTTGTCAGGTCCAATCCTCGCGAGTTCAAATACTGGTTCCCAATTAGAACTGTGTAGAAATCTCCCTTATTATTACAATGATGTAGGTGTAAATGACATTTCCACAATATACTGGCAGTATTTCCTTAGTCATACCTAGTAAATCGTCTGTATGCATGGGGGATGATAGTTGAGAAAATTTGACAAATTAATATCGAAGCCGGTCAGCCTTATCACGAGGAAGTATAAAAGGAAAACTCATTGGATCATCAACCACAGTAATGCCAGAGTCGCTGAATGCGCAGGGAACAACTTCATCCCATTCAATGAACGCATTAGGGTCATTACGTTCCACCCAAAATGCAGCAACTTGTTCGGCAGAAGGGGTGTCGTAGGCTCTGTGGTCCAGCTTCGCATCTCTTCGTATTCAACTTCCCATTCAGGCAATGAAGCATCTTCTAATTGGCATGGTACTCGGGCATATGGAGTCTTGGACAATATCGACATCAGTAAGCGCTAACCTACTGATGTCGACATCCTTTAGTATCCTCGACCTATTTTTGCAGCTCACTATCGAGATCATTGAAGTAAAGCCGGAAATAGGATGGATCATTCTCCGACGGAACCAATAATGGAAGATCAAGACAACCTTGGCCGTGATCTTATGAAATAATGTAAATATAATTTTAAAATTTTCACATAACTCTGATATCACGAAAGACATGCGGACAGTCTCGGTGGTACAAAAAGTAGAGATAAAAAGCAAAGAAGCGCCGCGAGTTATGGTGGCCGAAAGAGACCAATTTCAATAGCTAATATAATTAACACAGTGCCGGCTCTCCACAGAAATTTAGATTTTAAAGGTCGGCCAAAGGACGAAGTCTACATTCAAAGTCAATGGCGACTTTGTCCCGTTTGCCCGCCCGCTTTTGCGCTCTCTTTTCCTGTGCTTTGACAGATTCGATCTTGACAAATGATACAAACAGATACAGGCAATAAGCTTTACTTCGGTTTAGGAGAGATTAAGGAGCTGTTGGAAGATATGTCTGAGGATATCTTCAGAATATACTGATTGTAATTATGTCAAGTTAGGATTAGATTTGATATACATAGATTAGAGTATATAATCTTTCCTTCTTATTGTCTTTTCCTTTCACTATATATTGATAGTTCTGTACATGGTTTGATACATAGAAGAAATACAGAAAACCCTTCTACAATTTCTTTCTTGTGCCGATTCTTCCTTGTCTTCATTGCATTCTCCATATATTCTTTCATGGTATCAGAGCTTGATACAGCTTCCGCCCTTTGATTGCCTGCATTATATTCTTGTTGCAACAAGAGAATTTAACCTGCAAAGTAAGGTTACCATTAGTGCAGGAATCAGATCTATAAAAGGAGATCAATTGAAGAAAGGAACTTCTCACCATGGAGCAGAATCAACAGAGCTTTCTTCCTGCATCCAGCGGCCAAGACACGAGAACTTCAGAAATCCAGGACTTGACTTCAGAGGTTCGGGCCCAGGAACCAACCAATGCGGCCCAACATACGGCCCAACATGCTCAATCACAGATTACCCAGGCTCAGTCTAATATGGGGCAGCCCATTATGGGCCAGCCCATTACGAGCCAGCCCATGGCGGGCCAACCTTACCAGTGGATGCCATATCCACTATTCTTTGGGCCAAGCCCAAATGCATCATTGCCAGGGGCCCAAGGATACAATGTCCAGCCCGATGGGAGCCCACCAGCCGCAAGCGGGGCAAGCCCATCCATCGAGCCGGGTTTCTCATATGCGGGTCATACAGGCGAATCGGGTAACTCTGCACTGGGTCTGAATCCCTACCCGGTTCCTCAACCCGGATACTTCCCGTACCCGTTTGCTGCAACCAGCGGCCGCCCGGAGCCCGGCGACCCGCTCTACACGTCGACGGCCGATGGACCAGAACTGCGAATCATTGCGCAGCAACTGACCGGAGCCGACAACTACTCAAACTGGTCGCGGGAGATCCGGCGAGCGCTGGTCACCAAAGACAAAGAGGGGTTTATCGACGGAACAGTTCCAATTCCGTCCAACGAGAGAGAGGCACGACTATGGAGAAAATGCAACCAACTCGTCCGAACGTGGATCGGAAATTGCATCACTTCCGAAGTCGCGGCCGGGCTACCCCCGACGGAGGATTCGAAAAAAATGTGGGAAAACATCAAGGAAATGTACGGTAAATTAGATCGGGTCAAGATTTTTTCGTTAACCCAGCAGCTTTCAGATCTGAAACAGGGGAACATGAGCATAACAGCAACATTCAACAAGCTTTCGGCTCTATGGAACGAACTGGAAGCGGTCGAAGAAAAGCTAGAAGGGCCAGAATCTACCTTACAACAGTATCGAAACATAAAGGATCGAGAAAAGGTGACCCGATTTCTCTTGATATTGAACGATTCTTACGAAGGGTTTCGGTCACAGATCCTGACGATGGAACCCATGCCTCCACTCGGACGGATCTACCAGCTCGCCGTCCAAGAAGAGAACCAGCGCCTCGCCACCTCCGACCAACCGAATGCCGGAGAAGGGATGGCCCTCTCCGCCTACTCGGGCGGAAACAGAGGGGCTGCGACAAAGGGGCGGGGAGAGAGACAAACTGAAACCCTAGGGTTTGTCTCCGCTGAAGAGAGAAGAAGGAGGATGGACGACTCTGATCTGATGAAGAAATCCGACGGCTCGCAGCAATATCACCCACTAACTGGATCGGACGGCTCATATGCGATCGCAGTGTCTGGATCGGACGGTGCTCGAAGTGTCCGATCAAGCGCCGGATCGGACGGCCCACATGGAGCTAGGATGGGACCGGGCTTCAAACTGTCCAATGGGCCCAATGGGCCCTCTTTTGCCACATCATCAAGGGGTAATTTTAAAGAAAAAAGAAAATTATACTGTGATTATTGTCGCCGTCCACATCATACAATCGATAATTGCTGGAAATTGCATGGCAAACCCGGAGAAAAAGGAAAAAGGGATCTTTCGACGATTTTGCAGGTGACAGGTCAAAATCTGGACAGGTTACGCCCAACAATTAATGATGACCAATATCAAGAACTTCTGAAGGCCCTAAAGAGGTTGGACACCTCTGATAAAAGCGGGAATTTTACAGGTATTTCACATTGCTTGATGAACTCCATTTCTAAAGATGCATGGATAATAGATTCTGGAGCTAGTGACCACATAGTTTGCAACAAAAATTTCTTTTCAAAAATCGAAAAATTGCACTTTCCAATTTCGGTGCAACTTCCAAATGGAAACACAACAAATGTGACGATGACTGGCACAGTTAATCTTAGTCCACTCATTACACTTCGAAATGTGTTCTATGTTCCAAATTTCCGATTCAATCTCATATCAGTTTATCGAGCTTGTGAGGAAAATTCTTGTCAAATCCAGTTCAATTCTGATAATTGCTTCTTTCAGGCCCTTTCGACTGGGAAACTGATGGGCTTGGGTAGTGTCTCGCAAGGGCTATATTTCTGGAACAATGTTCCTAGTGATTTCAGATCATTCTCTGCTGAATTGAATAAAAAATCATTGTGTAATAATGCTGCCAATGATAAAATTTTCATTAATCATCAAAGATTGGGTCATACTGCTTCCTTCCCTTATCCCCAATGTCCCATCTGTCCCTTAGCGAAACAAACTCGTGCGCCCTTTCCAAATAGTACTTCCCGCGCTACGAGCTCTTTTTCCTTGATTCATGTCGATGTTTGGGGGCCATATCACACACCACATCGTGATGGCTCACGTTTTTTTCTCACGATAGTGGATGACTTCTCACGTGCTACTTGGGTATTTCTCATGCAGTCTAAAAGTCAAGTTTTATCCCATTTGAAAACATTCATTACTTTATCCAACAATCAGTTTGGAAAAAGTATACAACGCATTCGTACTGATAATGGCAAAGAATTTTTCAGTAGTGAATGCATGTCCTTATTTTCTTCCAATGGGATTCTACATGAGAGTTCATGTGTCTATACCCCACAGCAGAATGGAATTGTAGAACGCAAACATCGTCATTTGTTAGAAGTAGCGCGTGCTCTTAAATTTCAAGCTTCCATTCCTGAAATTTTTTGGGGAGATTGTGTGGTCACAGCTACTTATCTAATCAATCGCATGCCAAGTCGTGTTCTTGATGGAAAGACACCTTTTGAAATGCTCTATGGAAAGAAACCCGAACTCCAAAATTTGAGGGTTTTTGGCTGTTTATGCTACGTGACTACAGTGGGGCCTCGGGATAAAATGAGTGCCCGAGCTCGTAAATGTGTATTCATGGGGTATGCAAACCTGAAGAAAGGATATCGGATCTATGAACCATCCACTGGGGATTTCTTTATAAGCAGGGATGTCATTTTTCATGAAGATATATTCCCCTTTCATGAAGAATCATCTTCTTCTCAAAAATCGGATCAGAATACAAATGATCATCATTTCCTTTCTGAAGAAGACTTATCTCCTGGACAATCCTACATTATTGCACCTACCGAGCATCGAGAAGAAGCTCTTGCATCTGACAAGCCTTCTGCACAAACAACAGCTATGGATGAATCAAATATGCCAGAGTCTGCAATAAATGAGGAAAATTCCAATTTTTCTCCGGAGACAGTCCCTTCGACCATAGAGGACACATCCAGAAATGAAGAATCCATTATCGTTCCGCAGCAGGATGCACCTCGACGATCCGGGCGTGTTAGCCGTCCACCTACATGGACAAGAGATTATGTATGTGCTTCCTCAAACTCATCAAGTACTCGTTATCCTATTTCTTCATATGTATCTTTTCATCGGCTGTCTTCGGAGCACATGTGCTGCATTAGTCGAGTATCTGAGGAGCAGGAACCATCCCATTATTATGAAGCAGTAAAAGATCCGCGATGGCAGAAAGCTATGAAGGATGAAATTCATGCCCTGATGGAAAATCGTACATGGGACATTGTCCCATTACCCTCTCATCGAAAGCCAATTGGTTGCAAGTGGGTGTACAAAATTAAATATAAGGCAGATGGTTCCATCGAGAGATTTAAAGCTCGATTAGTGGCCAAAGGTTTTACTCAGCGAGAAGGTTTCGATTACCATGAAACATTTTCTCCAGTCGCGAAAGATGTCACGGTTCGTACCTTTCTATCAGTTGCAGCATGTCGTGACTTGTCCCTACACCAGATGGATGTCAACAATGCCTTTCTGCATGGTGACTTAGATGAAGAGATCTATATGGAGCTTCCACCGGGTTTACGGAGACAGGGGGAGTCCAAGGTATGTCGCCTCCGTAAATCCCTATATGGTCTCAAACAGGCGTCACGTCAATGGTACGCCAAGTTCACCAATTCACTCATTGCTACAGGATTCAAACAGTCCAAACACGATTATGCTCTCTTCACATGGACAAAAGGTATGTCATCTATTTACTTGATGATATATGTTGATGACATACTCATTATGGGAAATGATGAACCTGCTGTGAGAAAACTCAAGGAATATTTGCACTCTACTTTCCACATTAAGGACTTAGGGTCACCAAAGTATTTTCTTGGAATTGAGATAGCTCGCTCAGACCAAGGGATAGATCGGA
>CM026413.1:5267661-5295390 GCA_014858505.1 Corymbia citriodora subsp. variegata
TGATTGCCATTTCACCAGAGAGAAGATCCAAGAAGGTATAATTGAAACAAGAGGAATCAGAACCACTGAGCAGCCAGCGGATATGTTCACCAAACCCCTATGTCAAAGGCAGCATACATATCTTCTGAGCAAGCTTGGTGTCTTAGACATATACAAGCCACCAGCTTGAGGGGGAGTGTTGGAAGATATGTCTGAGGATATCTTCAGAATATACTGATTGTAATTATGTCAAGTTAGGATTAGATTTGATATACATAGATTAGAGTATATAATCTTTCCTTCTTATTGTCTTTTCCTTTCACTATATATTGATAGTTCTGTACATGGTTTGATACATAGAAGAAATACAGAAAACCCTTATACAATTTCTTTCTTGTGCCGATTCTTCCTTGTCTTCATTGCATTCTCCATATATTCTTTCAGGAGCACGCTCGGAAATCAACGGGCTAGCCGGCTCAGTCTGTTTGTCTACTTATACGCTGTCTTTCTCACCTTTAATAAGACACAAGCTGAAACAAATATATTTTTCTTACACTTTAATCGCATAAAAAACATTTACATTACAATTTTAATATTTATGTCCTTGGACAGCTTTAGATGACTAGGTAGGAAAAGCAGATGGGACTCAGTCATACATCCATTCCACTTGCACTAAAACACTATTCAGACATGACAACTTTCGCGTCTACTCCGCATCACAAATTTGACCTACCTGACCACGTGTTTTATCGCTGTTTCCTCTATAAATAGACGATATTGGACACCAATATTGTTGGGCACAGCACAAACCTAAAGTACTAGAAACCAACTGTCTAGCCTGAACAATGTCGACCCAAATGCTCTTCCTCGCTACGCTAGTCATCCTCTTGTCTTCCATGCAATGCCATGCGGTGTGCACCATGACGAACAATGCCGGCAATAGTACCGGCAATGTCCGCTTCTCTAGGGATATCGGCATTCCATACAGTCTCAAGACCCTGACGGAGGCCACCGACTTCATATGGAGGGTCTTCCATCTGAACGTCGCCAAAGATCGTAAGAGTGTCGCGAAAGTGACCATGTTCATAGAGAACATGGACGGCGTGGCGTACACAAGCAATGATGAGATCCATGTGAGCGCCACGTACCTCGGGGGCTTCTCAGGGGATGTGA
The DNA here is from genome assembly GCA_014858505.1 of Corymbia citriodora subsp. variegata. Taxonomy (NCBI): domain Eukaryota; kingdom Viridiplantae; phylum Streptophyta; class Magnoliopsida; order Myrtales; family Myrtaceae; genus Corymbia; species Corymbia citriodora. Next base: position 5,268,814 of record CM026413.1, read on the forward strand.
AGAGAGAGTTCACAGGGGTCCTGTACCATGAGATGACACGTGTGGCAGTGGAATGGGAATGGTCAGGCCCCAGGCGGGCTCATCGAGGGTTTTGCAGATTTTGTGAGGCTCCGGTCAGGGTACGTGCCGGGCCACTGGGTGCGGCCAGGCCAGGGCGATAGATGGGACCAGGGTTACGACGTGACGGCCCACTTTCTGGACTACTGCAATGGCCTCAGGAATGGGTTTGTGGCCAAGCTGAACAAGAAGATGAGGACTGGTTATAGCGATAACTATTTTGCTGACCTGCTAGGCAAGAGCGTTGACCAGCTCTGGAAGGACTACAAGGCTAAGTACGCTACCTGACTTAGAGTCGATCCCTNAACGTCGCCAAAGATCGTAAGAATGTCACGAAAGTGAGCATGTTCGTAGAGAACATGGACGGCGTGGCGTACACAATCAATGATGAGATCCATGTGAGCGCCACGTACCTCGGGGGCTTCTCAGGGGATGTGAAGAGAGAGTTCACAGGGGTCCTATACCATGAGATGACACGTGTGGCAGTGGAATGGGAATGGTCAGGCCCCAGGCGGGCTCATCGAGGGTTTTGCAGATTTTGTGAGGCTCCGGTCAGGGTACGTGCCGGGCCACTGGGTGCGGCCAGGCCAGGGCGATAGATGGGACCAGGGTTACGACGTGACGGCCCACTTTCTGGACTATTGCAATGGCCTCAGGAATGGGTTTGTGGCCAAGCTGAACAAGAAGATGAGGACTGGTTATAGCGATAACTATTTTGCTGACCTGCTAGGCAAGAGCGTTGACCAGCTCTGGAAGGACTACAAGGCTAAGTACGCTATCTGACTTAGAGTCGATCCCTGTTCCGTGAATGTATGTGCTCTATAAAAAGCATGGTTAACAATGGCATCATGAAATAAAACATATTCAAATCAAATTTGGATTGTTTGTGACTTACTCTAATGAGCGTCTACTTCTAGCCGTTTGTGCATATGTCTCAATGACAAATCTATCAAATTGTGATCAAAATTGCGAAATTATTTTTGAAATTGGTAATTTCACATGAAACATATAAGCTAGCTAGTCAACTGAAACTTACACTCACTAGGGAAGAGACAAAACTAAATAATACTAAATGCGTAAAAATATTGATCTTTCCAATGAGACCCAAATATATGTTACTATGCGAAATGTTAAATCCAATCATTAGATTATAAAAGATTAGAAAATATCTTGTTATTAACTAGCTAATAATGTTAAATGAGGTAATTTTGACCTCAAAAAGCCCCATCAAACTATAGTCAAGCGACGACTAATTCACTAGCACGATAGTACATGTTAAGCTCGTATAGGCTGCCTAATTGATTCGTATAGTTGTAAAGGTGCTAGAGCTGAAGGCAAAATTATTTCCCCAATTGCTCGAGCAAGTAAATACAAGGGTTGACAATGCAATTTATAAAGGTTTCAATGAATGAAACGATGTCCACCTAAAATGCTAGGGTACATTTGTTTGTGGAAATTGAATGATTTAAAAAAATTTCTCCTAAAAATGATGGCTTATATTGTCATAAAAAAATATGAATGAAAAATATTTTCATTGTCCATGAAAATATTTAGATATAAATTATTGTCGACAATGAAAACATTTTTTATTGACTAATTATTCCAAGTAATTATTTTTTAGAAAATATTTTTCAAATCATTTATTTTTCGTGAAACATATGGAGCCTAAATGATAAGATTTTTCTTTTCTGATTTTTTGAGTGTATTTTTCTTTTTCCTTGTCATGCAGTCTGAAACATGCGTATCCAAACTTTACATAACGATGACGGAGTTTTCTTCTCTCCGGAAAAAAAAAAAAATCTGTTTAAATTGACTGTTGAAAATAAAAGAGTACATGTCATTTAGTCAGATATGATAAAGATTCCCTTCATCCATTACTAATAAGTTGCAACTGTAACGCTCAAGGCGCATATATTAAAATTGAAGGCATGACAACATTCACTAATGGGTGAAATGAAAAACCGATGAAAGCCCATCTTTGGTACCGACGAGAAGGTTTCAATTTCAAACGATCATGATTTTGGTGGAGAAGGGAGGTGGTTGATAGCATTTTAGCCACTTTTGGATTAGATTTAGTAAGGGTAACATGTTTAGGTAGATGTTGTATACACCTAACTTTTTACTGGGGTTTGACCAAATTTTGGCCTTAAGTCAACCTCGTCAAAATTTCAAATGAAAGATACAAATGGATCATGCTATGCGAGAGCTTCCCAAGAGTGACTGCCTGACCAAGTTGGACTGCCGGATCACCAAAAATCGAAACTTTTAATAATACCCATCCGATCTTGGACCTATCTAGAAAATTATGTTTGTCATAGAGTTGGTACTATGATCACGAAAGATTGGTCGTAAGTTTTTCAACTTCTTGATGGTCACTTCAATTGGAGTTTTCCCGAGGGAGTAATAATAACTTTTTCTCCCAAGTTCCCAATTGTCCATTTCCCAATTGTCCATCTAACTCATTTCATAGGAATTGACAATCCCTACGCTTTCTAAGAAATTAGATTGCATTTTTGGAAAGTTCAAGTTGTGAGCTTTCCATGTCCGAAATATCAGATGGTTAACGAGAGAGAGGCGAATTGTCATAATTGGGCCAAATGCCAACTTTTGTTTTTAACTAAAAATGGCAACGGTCAAGTACAGGAGAAGTTGCCATGAAGAATTTTTTTTTTTTTTTAAATAAAGGAGTACAGGAGAAGACTCATGCGCTGTTGGAAGATGCCCGGATCCGGATGGCCCGATTCAAGCATATCTCCTTGGCCCATTGTTATTGGTCCACAAACTAATTAGTTGATTGGGTTGTAAAGACTTATCGTTCGAATACCCTTTCCTCCTTTCGGATAGCTAGTCCTCCCAACCACTTTGGGGCCTTTTGTATTTAGATGCTCCTATGTCGGACTTCTTGCTTAATGACTCGAGTTTCAATTAAAATCGAAGTCTATTTTGACAAAAACAAAAAAGTTTGGCCAACTTGCCATTGCCATGTTAGGAAGTATAAACTCTCTCCAAGAGCTTTCACGTCATGTCTGACACGACACACTCCGACACACAGTCGATAAGTGTCAGAAAATCTAACACGTGGTCAACTCTTTCAATATGCACCAGTACACAAGTATGAAATTCCGACACACACAGGATCAAATTTAAAAATTTTCAATAAATGAATGGTCAACATGTAAGTATATAAAAACATTAAAAAAATTATAAAAACTATAAAGAGAGAAAAAAGAAAAAAACTTAATCTTTTCTTCTCTTTTGACTCTCACTTCTCGTGACACACAATTCTCCTCAAGTTTTTTTCTCTTCTCTTTCAACACGCAAGTCCAATAATGTGGATTACTTGGTTAGGTAAGAGTCGTTTAAAATGAGCAGAAATCGAGTCGCTTTCTCTCTGTCCTTAATTGCCCTGTATTGCTACAAAGTTGCCTTTGGTCCTTCAAGCTTTCCCTCCATTGCTTCCAACTCATCCTAGAGAGTTGATAACACTCATGCTTCCCTATTTCAATTATAAAAGTGCTTGGGTGAGTGGAAAAAATCTTCACTCAATCTAATTTTCCATACATCTCCTTTATATTGTCTCCCATGATTTTTGAGTCCTCTGTGGGGAGTAAATCGACAGCGATTTATGGGCTTATGGAATTCCCTATCCATGTTCTAACTAGTTGGTTGCATTTCCTCTATTGTCGTGACATTCTTTCGTCAGTCGGAATTGAAATAGGCTTGTCAATGAAGCCGTCTTTGTCCTTGGTAATGAGAGCACATCGGAATTCTTGTGCCTAGGTTGAGTATCTCGAGTCCCGTGAGATAGTGGCTTATGAGTCGCAACTCCAATCCATTGCAGTGGAGACGAACAAGGCGTCGCCAGGTTATGGTCGACCAGTGATGGCTGCGATGGGATATGGCAAATAGCCGGGTGGAAAAATCAGGTAGGGATTTATACCCATACCCGAATAGCCTGACCACTCAATAAACCCACATTTGGATCTCCTAACCCGCTTGTCTGTCCCGCATTTGGAATTTCTGGCCCACTTGTCTACCCTTGTCATGACCTATTTTTTTTGTCCTGTTGGGAAAAGAAATATTTAAATAAATATAAGTTTAGGACCCTCATTAAACTTGGATTCTTCCAAGCCCATACCCTGCATGATATTGGATGTTCATGAAAATCTTCTATTGATGAATCGCTACTAACCTATTGGGATCGGCTAGAAACTAAGCGAGGCATGAAAGTGTGTCTCATTTTTTATGCAACTAGAAAATCTAGGATTAGGGACTTGATTACACTAATTAACCAATTAGTACCATTTCGGTACCTAATCTTATTCATTTCAAAAATACTTTTGTCAGGAAATTGGGATTGATTTTAGAATTAACCACTAAAATGTGAGGTGATCATGCGGGTGTGCAAATCATCAAAATAAGAATAAATAATTAAAGAAAATATTAAATAAACTACAAGAGAAAATAAACACCTAGCATTGAGAAAAAAATAAATGGAAATACTAATTAAACTTAGGAGAAACCATAATCATTGCATCATAAGCATGCAATTAAGAGAAATTGTATCCGAGGATAATTAAAATTTTAAAGTGAAGCCATGAGGACTTATTCAATTTTAAACACAATCTTAGGCTGATAATTCTTCGACATTTTTAAGAGAAAATTGTCCAATATGTTATGAAATACATGTATGAATATTCATTATATTCATGTACTTATTATGGTACATTTGTATCATACGTTCTAAGTACATCTCCATATCCGATGAATGTTCATCTCCCTATCCAATACATGTATCCTACGTTCTAAGTACATCTCCCTATCCGATACATGTATTATCAGATACATTGATGTTCATGATAAGTGCATCCCTATAAATAGGGGCACAAATAGTGAGAAATAAGAGATTTTCCGCTCCTGACCTTTTCTCTACTATATCTAGTGTCATCTGTTTTCTCCACTCAATCTCCCTCTATTCTCTCTATTATATTCTTGCGAAGCGATATTTTACAATACGTTATCAGCACGAAGATCTACCAACTGAGTAAGTAATTTTACAAGGTAAGTGTTTCCTTTGTTTTCAACTTATACTTCATCTTCTCCTATCAATTCTTCATTTTTCCCCAATAGCCTTAAACGAATTTCAAATCTAAAAGTATCCTTCTGCTCCTGAAGTGGCGGTGGATATTTTGAAATCTTTCTAATTAATTTAAGGATTTTTGTTTTGCAAAAATTATGGCAATATTGAAAAGCCCAAATTCCACATCCCGGAAGTGAGTGGAAATAATTATTTATCTCGGTGCCTAGACATAGAAATGCACCTCCAAGGGCAATTTCAAATCTAAAAGTACCCTTCTGCTCCTGAAGTGGCGGTGGATATTTGGAAATCCTTCTAATTAATTTAAGGATTTTTGTTTTGCAAAAATTATAGCAAATATTGAAAAGCCCAAATTCCACATCCCAGAAGTGAGTGGAAATAATTATTATCTTGGTGCCTAGACATGGAAATACACCTCCAAGGGCAATTTCAAATATAAAAGTATCGTTCTGCTCCTGAAGTGGCGGTGGATATTTGGAAATCCTTCTAATTAATTTAAGAATTTTTGTTTTGCAAAAATTATGGCAAATATTTAAAAGCCCAAATTTCACATCCCAGAAGTGCGTGGAAATAATTATTTATCTTGGTGCCTAGACATGGAAATACACCTCCAAGGGCAATTTCAAATATAAAAGCATCTTTCTGCTCCTGAAGTGGCGATAGATATTTGGAAATCCTTATAATTAATTTAAGGATTTTTGTTTTGCAAAAATTATAACAAATATTGAAAAGCCCAAATTCCACATCCCGGAAGTGAGTGGAAATAATTATTATCTTGGTGCCTAGACATGGAAATACACCTCCAAGAGTAATTTCAAATATAAAAGTATCTTTCTGCTCCTGAAGTGGCGGTGGATATTTGGAAATCCTTTTAATTAATTTAAGGATTTTAATTTTGCAAGAATTATGGTAAATATTGAAAAGCCCAAATTCCACATCCTGAAAGTGAGTGGAAATAATTATCTATCTTGGTGCTTGCATATGGAAATGCTCCTCCAAGGGCAAGGTCTCGCTAATGCAATTGCAGAGGATGGAACCTCAAATGCAAAGGATAAAGCAAATGCATTGATTTTTATTCATTGTCATTTGCATNTACACCTCCAAGGGCAATTTCAAATATAAAAGCATCTTTCTGCTCCTGAAGTGGCGATAGATATTTGGAAATCCTTATAATTAATTTAAGGATTTTTGTTTTGCAAAAATTATAACAAATATTGAAAAGCCCAAATTCCACATCCCGGAAGTGAGTGGAAATAATTATTATCTTGGTGCCTAGACATGGAAATACACCTCCAAGAGTAATTTCAAATATAAAAGTATCTTTCTGCTCCTGAAGTGGCGGTGGATATTTGGAAATCCTTTTAATTAATTTAAGGATTTTAATTTTGCAAGAATTATGGTAAATATTGAAAAGCCCAAATTCCACATCCTGAAAGTGAGTGGAAATAATTATCTATCTTGGTGCTTGCATATGGAAATGCTCCTCTAAGGGCAAGGTCTCGCTAATGCAATTGCAGAGGATGGAACCTCAAATGCAAAGGATAAAGCAAATGCATTGATTTTTATTCGTTGTCATTTGCATAAAAGCCTGCAGACTCGATGTTTATCCGTTCGAGACCCTTAGACCCTGTGGAAGAGGTTGAAGGATAGGTATGATCATACCAAGACTGTTATCCTCCCTCAAGTACAATATGACTGGCAAAATCTCAGACTGCAAGATTTTAAATCAATGTCTAACTATAACTCCACTTTATTTGATGTCGTTTCTCGACTTGAGTTATGCGGTATCAAGATCATTGATGCGGAGCTATTAGAGAAAACTTTCTCCACCTTCCATGCTTCGAATATTGTATTGCAACAGCAATACCGGCAACGTCAATTTGCCATATATTCTGAATTAATTTCTGTGCTCCTCACTGCTGAGCAAACTAATGAATTGTTGCTCAAAAATCATGATCTTAGACCTGCTGGCTCAAAAGCATTGCCTGAAGCACATGCTAATTTTAAGAAAAATACTGGCCATATTAAGGGCTATAAGAGCAGGCAAGAGCATAATTTTCGAAGGGATGGCAAGAAATTTAACCATCCTAAGAAATCTAACTTTTGCTTGAATTATGATAAAGAAAATAAGCATAAGAAAGTGGCTAATGAAAGTATTTGCCATCGCTGTGGTATGATTGGGCATTGGTCACGTACTTGTCGTACGCCAAAGCACTTTGTTGATCTATACCAAGCATCTTTGAAAAATATGGGCAAGCGTGGTGAATTTCACGCCATTGAAATTAATTCTACTGCCATAACTACTGTTGAAGCCAACAATATCTCTGTTTGTGGGACTCCTCTTGCTCCTGAAGTAGCAAATGCATCCCTGGATGTCTCTGATTTCTTTGAGGACCTTTGATTATTTGATGAAGCATCAGACTGATGGATGACAACTTAGACTTCGAATTTTATGACTATAATAATTTCTTTTATAGTTGCTTTTCTTTAAATGTATTACCTTTTGTTGTTCTTATGTTTATTATCTTAAGATTCTACTTGACCCTATAATTGATATGCAAGTTTTATGATATTTGACACCTGAAGTTGTCAACATAAATGCAAATGGAAGATACCGAGAAAAAGAGAAAAGTTTGTTTGCTTGATAGTGCATCAACGCATACTATATTTCATAGCAAACACTTTTTCTCGAGTATGACGTTGCGTAAGGCACATGTCCATACAATATCAGGTCATATTCCAATTATTGATGGTTTCGGGAATGCCACAATTGTTTTGCCAAATGACACCATACTATATATTGAGGATGCGTTTCTAAGCAGTAGATCAAAAGGAATCTACTTAGTTTCAAAGATGTACGCCGTAATGGGTACCATGTTGAAACTATTTATGAGTAAAATAAGGAATATATTGGCATTACCTCTTATAAGATTGGCCTGAAAACCATCCATAAGATGCTAGAAGCTTCTTCTATGGGTTTGTATTATGTTATGATTAAGGCTATTGAAACCTATGCCACTATGTCCTGAAGACTAGTAAACCCTGATCAATTTTGATTATGGCATGATCGCCTTGGTCATCCTGACGCTTCAATGATGCGTAGAATAATTCATAATACAAAAGAGCATCCTTTAAAGGATACAAAGGTATTGTTATCCAAAGATTATAATTGTGAAGTTTGTTCACAAGGAAAACTCATTACCAAACCTGCTATAACAAAGGTTAATCTTGAATCCCCTATATTTCTACAAAGAATTCAGGGTGATATATGTGGACCAATACAACCACCAAGTGGATTGTTTTGATATTTTATGGTATTAATGGATGCATCCTATAGATGGTCCCATGTTTGCCCATTATCTACGCGCAATGTCGCCTTTGCACATTTACGCAATCCGCTCTAGATGAGCTTGATATTGTACTTGCTCCCAAAGAGCTTATTGCCCCTGAAGAGGCACAAACTCATGAAAATATCACAAACCCTCAGAATATTGAGAATTCCATTGTAATGAAATTTGGGATTGGAATGAAATCATCATTGATGATGCTTTTGCATTCTCAATTGCTTATAAAATTATGGATGATGATTGTGAGCTGCAATCTATTATTGAATGCCATCAAACGCAAGATTGATTAGCCCCAGTAATGGCTATGTGGCTAAATTGAGGGGGAGATATTATCAACTATGCATTGCACTCTTTTTTCTTTTTGTCCGGTTTTTTCCCATAGGGTTTTTCCGGCTTAAAGTTTTTAACGAGACAATTAATACATCCAAAGAGTACATAAGATACAAGATTGATTAGCCCCAGTAGTGGCTATATGACTCAATTGAGGGGGAGATATTATTAACTATGCATTGCACTCTTTTTTCTTTTTGTCCGGTTTTTTCCCATAGAGTTTTCCGGCTTAAAGTTTTTAACGAGGCAATTAATGCATCCATAAAAGGGAGAAATCATAAAATTTGTGCTCTGTACTCTTTTTCCCTTTTGTCCGGTTTTTATCCCACTGGGTTTTTCTGGCTTAAGGTTTTTAATGAGACAGTATTATTCAATGCACATTCATAATATAATACAATGAATATTCAAGGGGGAGTGTTATGAAATACATGTATGAATATTCATTATATTCATGTACTTATTATGGTACATTTGTATCATACGTTCTAAGTACATCTCCCTATCCGATGAATGTTCATCTCCCTATCCAATACATGTATCATACGTTCTAAGTACATCTCCCTATCTGATGAATGTTCATCTCCCTATCCGATACATGTATTATCAGATACATTGATGTTCATGATAAGTGCATCCCTATAAATAGGGGCACAAATAGTGAGAAATAAGAGATTTTCCACTCCAGACTTTTTCTCTACTATATCTAGTGTCATCTGTTTTCTCTACTCAATCTCCCTCTATTCTCTCTATTATATTCTTGCGAAGCGATATTTTACAACACAATAACTATTTTAAAGCTTCTTAGGGAATTCTAAAACAAACTTGGAATTTTTTTTGGGATTTTTGAATTTTTTTTTTGGAATTTCTAATATTTTAATATTTTCAATTTTTTTTAAATGTATATTATTTTTCGAAAATTTTATAAATTTTCAGGTTTCTGAATTTTCCATGAAATTTCTGAAATTTCGAATTTTTTATGATTTTTTGATATTTTCATTTTTTTATGATTTTCTGAATTTTTATTTTTTTATGACTTTTTTTTATAAAAAAGAAGATAAGTCGGACCGGGTCAAAAAGATCCGGCCCTACTAAACTGACCCGGACCCTGTTGGTCCTGGTTGGTTAAAAGGAACGGGCCAGCCCTAAATCCACGAGGAAGGCCCATGAACAGTTTTTTTCTATAAAAAAGCCCAATTTGATTCCTATTTTCCTAACCCAGCTAAAAAACCTGGCCCGTGACAAATTCAACCCAACTGAAGCGGGCCCGCGGCGAAGCCCATCTCCTTGGCCCCTATCTTATTTTTTGGCCTTTTTTTTTTCTCCTTTTTTCTTAATCTATTACTCTTTGGTCTTCTTCCCTGCAGATTACTTTCCCCCATGCAAACCCCATGCACGCCCGACGCTTCCCCATCTTCTCTTCTGCGTTTTCTTTTTTTTTTCTTTTCTCCGAAATGCACCCAAACAACAACGCCGGCCGGAGCAACCGAACCGGCGCACCTTCCGGTCCAGTCCGCCGGTTGCCCACTCCGACCTGCTCGGAGTGCGACCGGCCACCTCAGTCCGGCGAAAGCTGAAGCATTTTCCGGCATAAAAATCCTCACCGACTCAAGAACACATGTTTACTCCACAAAAATCACATGAAATCACAATGAAAATACAAAGGACGGGCACAATCTAACGTTTGTAAGAACAAACACGTATCAAGACAAGTTTTAACATGGGTTGCCTCACGGTTCTCTATGGGACATTTTGTCGAACATGTAACGGACACTACAAAATCCAAAGGTTTCCGGCTCAACCGAGCCTCGAGCGTGCCTTAGGGGTCTCGAACACGACACACAAGGAGTTTGGGAACGAAATTCAAGGGCGAAGAGGGCCGGAGCTTGCGCGAGTCAGACGGCCGCGAGCTCCGGCCCTGTATTCTCCAGAAATGGAGCAACGAAGGTTCAGGGGGACCTACCTCGTTCACGGATAAGCTGCGGCGGACAACGGCGGCGGACGGGCCTCCGGCAACGGCTAGCTACTCCCTCGAGCTTCCCTTCTCCTGCCGGTTCGTTCGCTCGCCTTCAGAATTCTCCCCCTCTCTCCTTTATTCATCCCTGCTCTCTCTGGTTTTTTTGTCTCCGTTCTCTCTCTCTCTCGTAGCTCTTTCTTTTTCCTAGCCGGATTCTCCTGAAGAAGCTGCCCCTCTTTCAGCTCACTCTCCCTCTCGAGCTCGTTGTTTTTTTTTGGTCTCAGATCTCTCTCCTCTCGGTTTCACTCTCCGTCCGCTTCCCGGTCTCTCCTGTTTTTCTCCTCCTTTCTTTGTGGTTTTTCTGTCTGAGTCTTTTTTCTACTTTTGCTGCTCTGACTTGCCTCCTAACCTCAGCCGTCTCTGACCTATCCCATCTGCTTCTGCTGCTGACTTGCTGCTGCTTCTGCTCTGCTTCTACTGCTGCTTCTGCTGCTGACTTGCTGCTGCTGCCTTTCTGCTCACTTGCCCTGCTTCTTTTCCGCGCGTGGAAGAAGGGAAGAAGGGGGAGACGGGTGGGCCGAGCCGAGAAGGGCCGGCCCAGGCGCCAAAAGAGAAGGGAAAAGAGGAAGGGTCCGGCCCAAGCTGGTCCGAACCCGGCCCGACTGCCCCTCTTTTTCTCTTTTTTTTTTTCAATTCGATTTTTTTAATTTTTTAATTTTTTTTTTAAAAAGGGGACTAATCCCTAATTTTTAATGCTACTAAGTCTAAAATAAAACTGCCAAATTTAAGTGTCAACAACCCTGCATTCAAAATCCCAGGCCTACTAGTGAAGTTTGCCCCATTTATAGTTGGTGGGCTTCCATTGGGTTGGGCGTATCCTCGGTGGCCCACATTTCAAAGCAATGACGCATTTAGGCTCAGCCCAAAATACCAAGGATTGGGTTGAAATTGGAATGGCACCCATTGGTAAGGATGGCCTACCATGGGTTGGCCCATAATGGGCTGGTTTGGAATGGGCTGCCCTAGATTTGTCTGAGCTTAGAAATGTTATTGGGCACCAGAAATTTGGGTAGGCAAGTTTACGTTTGGATCCTGAACTTATGATGTTGGAGGTTTAATTCCTTCAGTGGAATGCTTGGATTCCAGTGGAAGATCACGAGTCATGATGGTAAAATTTTTTTTGCTTGCTTCTTTTCTTTTGAAAAAAACTAATTCCTTTGCCGGAGGATTTATTCTATTTGCAGGTCAGAACTTCGGTCAAGGCGGAAGCAAAATAGGAGCACACACCCTCTGATGCCATGAAAAGATACGACGGCAAGGGGAAAACGTGCACAATTTTTTTTTTTGGTCTCGCCTCCTATCAACCATCATTTTCCCACCACTTGTCTTCGTGCAAATTAATGCCTACGCCATTTTGGTCTATTCTGTTAGAAAAATACATATAGTTCTTTGATGCGGAAATTCCAAAACCAATGATCTTTGATCTTCATGATTTTCACAAATAGATGAGAACGTACCTTTATCCATAGCGTTACCCTTTCGTTGCGGAAAACCGAAGAACTCGAACTAAATGAAGAAATCCGATTTTTCTCCCTTAACCCACTATTCTTTTATGCATTCTATCGATAGAGGAGAGAATACTGAATTCTTTTCAGTTATTGTTGTTCATATGGGTAGAGAGAGGACCGGACTCTATTTATACGTTCTTTCAACAGGTGCCTTCCATCAAAGCGCCTTTTAACTTCCATAAGAGTCACACCTCTTCAGAAAATCAGTAACTTCCCTTGAGGATTATACATTTTCATTTTATTAGAGTCGCAACTTCTCGTAACAAATATTTATTTTATAGCATTTCAATAATTATTAAACCATATAATAAATCACATCATGTGGGCCACAATAATTCTTACATTCTCCCACTTGGCCCATATGATCTTCCTTTCATGGTTTAATAAAGACTATAATGTGCACAATAATATTATTCTATAAAGTTTTCATTAAATTGGCAATCATATAATAATCACAATTAAGTAAAGAAAAATAATGTGAGTCATAGCGGTTGTATGTCATTAATCGACATAGTCCCTTCTATGTACTATAACTATAGCTCTCTACTTAACATGATCCATAAATGAGAAGTACAGTAATAGTCCAACTATAATGTCTCTTTAGAGACTATCCTGTTTAACATTCATCTATTTCCATAATGTATACTAAATAGAAAACAGGAAATGTCAGAAACACATAAATGAGCTCAGAGTGTCAAATACATAAACTTAATACAATCATAATACAAACACTAATGACGTCCAATAATGCCCATCCTTTCAACATGCTCATTAAATGTTTTGGGCGACAATCCTTTTGTTAAGGGATCTGCAATCATAAGATTGGTGTTAATGTGCTCAATCGACACTCTTTGTTTCTGAACTTCTTCTTTAACAAACAAGTATTTGATCACCATATGCTTAGCACCCTTAGAATACTTGTCGTTCTTAGAGAAGAAAACCGCTGCAGAGTTATCACAATAAACTTTCAGTGGCTTGGCAATACTGTCGACAATCATAAGCCCTGAAATAAAATTCCGCAGCCATAATCCATGAATAGTGGCCTCAAAGCATGCCACAAATTCAGCCTCCATAGTGGATGCAGCAATAACTGACTGCTTCGCACTCTTCCATGAAATTGCCCCTCCAGCCAGAAGAAATAAGTAACCAAATGTTGATTTTCTTGTATCGGCACATCCGGCTAAGTCTGAATCTGAATATCCAGTCACCTCGAGATGATTGGATCTTCTATAAGTGAGCATATGATTCTTCATTCCTTGCAGGTATCTAAGAACTTTCTTTGCAGCTTTCCAATGATCCATTCCAGGATTACTTTGATACTTGGCCAGCATTCCGACAGCAAAACTGATGTCCGGTCTGGTGCAAGTTTGTGCATACATCAAGCTCCCCACAATAGATGCATAAGGAATATTTTTCATTTGTTCTCGTTCCAATTCACTTTGCGAACATTGCATAAGGCTAAATTTGTCACCTTTCTGAATTGGAACTATTCCTGCTGAACATTTACTCATATTGAATCTCTCTAAAATTTTCTCAATGTAGGCCTTTTGAGACAACCCTAACAATCCTTGTAATTTATCACGGAATATTTCTATTCCTATCACATACGTTGCCTCTCCCATATCCTTCATTTCAAAATTCTTAGAGAGAAATTTCTTGGTTTCATGTAACAAACCAAGATCATTAGTAGCAAGCAAAATGTCATCAACATACAGCACTAGAAAAATAAACTTGCTCCCACTGATCTTCATATATATACACCGATCAACGGTGTTTTCCTTAAATCCAAATGAAGTTATGGTATCATTAAACTTAAGATACCATTGTCGGGAAGCTTGTTTAAGTCCATATATTGACTTCTTTAATTTACATACCATGTGTTCCTTTCCTTTAATTGAAAAACCTTCAGGTTGGTCCATATAAACCTCTTCTTCTAAATTCCCATTAAGAAAGGCAGTTTTTACATCCATTTGGTGTAACTCCAAGTCATAATGAGCCACCAAAGCCATAATGATTCTAAGTGAGTCCTTCTTAGAGACTGGTGAAAATGTCTCTTTATAGTCAATGCCTTCTTTTTGCGTAAAACCCTTTGCAACAAGTCTGGCTTTATGTCGTTCAATATTGCCTTTTGAGTCGCGCTTGGTCTTAAAGACCCATTTACACCCGACCTTCTTACATCCTTTAGGCAATTCAACAAGATCCCAAACTTGATTTTGATGCATGGATTTTAACTCTTCTTCTATGGCATTAAACCATTCATTAGAATCTTCACATTTCATGGCTTGGAAAAATGAACCTGGATCATTTCCAATTCCTAAGTCAATTTCTGACTCTTGTAGATAAACCATATAGTCATCAGAAATAGCTGACCTCATTTCTCTTTGAGATCTTCTTAATGCTATTTCTTGTGACTCAGTTATTTGAGGTTCAATATTGACATCTCTATTATGGAGTGTTTGATCATTAATTTGTTGTTCTTGATTATTGTAAGGTTGAACTATAATATCAGGAACAACAACTTTAGAAGCTTTGGGCATTGGAACTTCTACCCTTACTTCTTGAATGCAAGCATTACGCACTCTTTCACTCCCACTAATGTCACCATTTTCAATGAACCTAGCATTTCCAGATTCAACAATTCTTGTACTATGATTAAGACAGTAAATTTTATACCCCTTGGATTTCTCTGCATAACCAATGAAATAACCACTGGTCGTTCTTGAATCCAATTTCCTTTCATGTGGATTGTAAATTCTTATTTCTGCTTGACAACACCAAACATGCAGGTGTTGCAAACTAGGTTTCCTTCCCGTCCACAATTCAAAGGGAGTCTTTGGAACTGCCTTACTAGGAACCCTGTTTAATAAATACATAGAAGTCTTTAAAGCATACATCCACAAAGACAAGGGTAAAGATGAATGACTCATCATACTCCTAACCATTTCCATTAAAGTACGATTACGCCTTTCTGCTACACTATTTTGTTGTGGTGTACCTGGCATTGTGTATTGAGCACAAATGCCATGTCTTTCAAGGAATTTAGCAAATGGACCTGGACATTGTCCCGATTCATCATACTTTCCATAATATTCACCACCTCTATCAGACCTTACGATTTTCACATTTTTATCTAATTGCCTCTCAACCTCTTTAATATACACTTCAAGTGCATTCACTGATTGAGACTTGTCATGCAATAGATAAATGTAACCATAACGTGAAAAATCATCAATAAATGTGATAAAATAACTTTCCTTACCAAAATATGGAACATCGAAGGGACCACATATATCAGTATGTATAATTTCAAGAAGCTTTGTCCTTCTTGTGGCACCTTTCTTAGTGTGCTTTGTTTGTTTACCTTTAATACAATCAATACACACTCCAAGATCAGTAAAATCCAAATTTGGAAGAATTTCATTCTTTACTAATCTTTGCATTCTTTCCTTAGATATATGACCCAAACGTTTATGCCACAAATATGCAGAATTCTCATTCACCAAACTTCGTTTAGTGCCAACATTATGATGCAAGGTTATTAATGTCTCAACAAAAGAATTATTAAGTCTAAATTTGTAGAGACCATCACATAAAGTTCCAGTTCCAATAAGAGTATTACTCTTAAATAAACTGAAAGATCCAAAACCAAACTTACAATAAAATCCCGCTACATCAAGTCTTGGCAAGGAAACTAAATTGCGAGAAAATGTAGGTACATAAAGGGTTCGAAACAAATCCAAATAATGCCCAGTATCTAATATCAAACGGTAAGTGCCAATGCCTTCAACTGGAGCTTTGTTTTATTCCCCGTAATCACATAACTTTCATTTGGCTTTATGGTTTGGATCGTAAGAAATCCCTGCATCGTATTTGACACATGAGTGGTGGCACCAGAATCAATCCACCAAGTATTATGAGGAACTTCAGTAAAATTTGATTCAAAACATACTAAAGCACAAGGCTTACCTTTCTTTTCGAACCAAGCTTTACGTTTCAGACAATCTTTCTTCAAGTGTCCAATTTTGTTGCAAAAATGACACTTAATAAAATTGTGTTCCTTTTTGTGGATTTGAGAAGCCTTTGAAGAATCATTCAGGACATGTAATCCTTTCTTCTTGCTCCTTCCACCTTTCCTTTTAGAACTCCTTTGAGCTTCTTGATGACTTGAGAGATGAACAGAATGAGCCTTTTGATTCTTAATCCTTGTTTCCTCTTGAACAAGCATACTGGCCAATTCATTCACATTCCACTTATCCTTTATAGTGTTGTAATTCATTTGAAATGGCCCATATTGCTCATGAGGCAAGGAATTAAGTATAAACTGTACTAAAAAGTACTCATCCACGTTCATTCCTAAAGTCCTTAACTTTGCTGCTAAATTCGTCATCTCAAGTACATGCTCATGCATGGTACGTGAACCATCATACTTCATAGTAGTCAGTGTGCTCATCAATGTACCAGCAAGTGACTTATCAGCAGTTTGAGAACGCTCTTCCACAAATTTCATAAATTCCTTAGCATTATCAGTCTTGGTAAGAGAAGTCTTTAAGTTGTTTGCAACTGTCATTCGCATGAACATTAAGCTTAATCTGTTCGATCTTTCCCAAGCTTTATGGAAAGACTTTTCATCATCGCTACTTTCACAAATAATAGCAGCTAGTTTCTCTACTTGAAGTGCTAAATCAAGATCCAGGACACCTAAGTGAAACTGGACTTGTTCACTCCAATCAGGAAAATTCATCCCATTGAATAAGGGAACATACGAAGTATGCAAATGAAGTGAAACATGTACAGATACTGCAAATATGCAAGAAAATACTCATACATTAATGCCTTGAGAATATACATAATCAGATTCAAACTAAACTACACATGTACATCATAGTTCTCCTTTGGGCGATTCTATGATATACAAATATACATAAATCATAATGATGCTAATAACTTTTATTTGGTAATTGTAAATATATCTTATTAAAATTTATTTGCTATCTTTGGATATACAAACAAATTTAACAAGTCATATTAATTACCAACTATCATGTTCATGAATTATAAGAAAATAATTAACCTTTGGGTTAATCCCTAAGTTCTTATAATAAATGAACTTCAATATACCTATAACACCAATAATGATATGAAACATATCAATTTCATATATAACATCAATTAATCATGGATAATTGAATAAAACAATTTATAATATCAAAAATTCAAAAAACATCAAGGTTTGGCCACTTTGGTGACTAACAAACCATTCATAATATGAATTTTCAATATTGTAAAATACAAATATTTACCAAATTGCACACAAGGACAAAACCGTAATCAAAGCATAAGGATAAAATCATAATTCCATAAGGACATAATCATAAATATATAAATCCAGGGGCAAAATGGTAAATAATCAGCAATGGCAGAATCGTAATTATAAATAAATAGGGGCAGAACAGTAAATAAATATCACAGGGACGAAACTGTAATTTTATTTTCATGCGGAGGGCATAACCGTAAATAACCATCAATAGGAGAGGGCAAAACTGTAATTAGAGAAATTCGGAGGCAATTTGGCGTGGAAAGCAGAAGGCGCGTGCAGTGCACGCGCCTTGACTACCGTGCGGGGCGCGTGCAATGCACGCGCCTTTATGCCGCGTGGGCGCGTGCATTGCACGCGCGGGCAGTTGCCCTGGCGCGTGCAGTGCACGCGCCAGACGATGGCCTGCAGCGCTGGCGCGTGGCCTCCACGCGCCTTCCTTGTTGCGCCGATCGGTTAGTTTTTTTTTTTTTTTTCGCTCGCCCTGTTTTCCCTGAATTCCTCAATTTTTGTCCTTTCTCCGTGAAAACATCCATCATTCGGATTTGCTCCGATAAAACCCTCCGAAAGCATTTCAACATCAATAAATAATATGAACAGGATCATTCAACGAATCATCATTACATAAATCATAATATTTCTATAAATGGAAAAATCATGAGATCATAAACGACGCTCTGATACCAACTGTTAGAAAAATACATATAGTTCTTTGATGCGGAAATTCCAAAACCAGTGATCTTTGATCTTCATGATTTTCACAAATAGATGAGAACGTACCTTTATTCATAGCGTTACCCTTTCGTTGCGGAAAATCGAAGAACTCGAACTAAATGAAGAAATCCGATTTCTCTCCCTTAACCCACTATTCTTTTATGCATTCTATCGATGGAGGAGAGAATACTGAATTCTTTTCAGTTATTGTTGTTCATATGGGTGGAGAGAGGACCGGACTTTATTTATACGTTCTTTCAACATGTGCCTTCCATCAAAGCGCCTTTTAACTTCCATAAGAGTCGCACCTCTTTAGAAAAGCAGTACCTTCCCTTGAGGATTATACCTTTTCATTTTATTAGAGTCGCAACTTCTCGTAACCAATATTTATTTTATAGCATTTCAATAATTATTAAACCATATAATAAATCACATCATGTGGGCCACAATAATTCTTACAATAAACACCGAATAATCTGTGTAACATAATAGTACAAAAAAAAATGTTACATATGAAACTAGTAGATTTATATTTTATAAAAAGAATGTAAACCGAAAATTATAAACACCAATCTTGTGAATTAGACACTTTAGTTGCCTACACACTTCGCTACTGAATATGTAAAACTAAAGCATCCTCAAAACAATGGCAAGCGTGCTGAAAATCGTACATATATCCATTCTTTCTAATATCTTAATAGGTGATTCCATCCAATCTCCTCGAGCAGAGTGGGATTTAGTTTAAACAAGAAAACCGAAATTCTGAAAATGTACCCATGACATTGTTATGATTTATTCTTCGCGTTGAGATGATCTCAAAAGGCATTATTTCAATCGAACACCACTCTCTAAGGAGAAGGTGCAAAATGATAATAACAAATATTTTAAGTCGGCCAAAATGCCACTTTTCAATGAAAGGTAGTTAGAGAAGACGGCAATACAAGCCCGTTAGCGACTTTATGGTAAAAAAGAAAGGACGGAAAAAGTAAACTCGTCAGTAGAGGTGTCAATATGGGTCATAAACCCATATTATGACTCACTTTTTGTTAAATGGCTAAAATATGGATCAAGTGAAAGTTAAATATGGGTCAAATATAGGTCAAGTAAAAGTTAAATATGAGTCAAATATGGGTTGAGGGTAGATCCATTATCTCTCTCCTTCCATCTTTCCTCTATGCGTTCTCGACCTCCGTTCATTACCATCATCGATCCTGAGCTTGCCATCGCCGACTGGAGCTCCGCTTAGATTTGGGCAGGCAAGCCGCAATAGAGCTTCGACTGGTGAGCCCTAAGCTCGCTAATTGGAGCTCGACCTAGATCTAGACAAGCGAGCCGCGAGATCATCGGCCTTGGCCGAGCTGCGGCTCGCCTGAATCTAGGTAGGCGAGCCCCAAACTCGCTAGCCACAACAAAGTTCACGGCTCGCTCGAATCTAGGTAGGCGAGCCCCGAACTCGCTAGCCGCAACAAAGTTCGCGGCGAGCCTCGAACTCGCTGGCCATATCAAAGTTCGTGGCTTGCCAGATCCGGGCGAACTCGAACTTGACCATTGCTAGTGACCTTGGTAAAGCCTAGATCGGCCGAACCTCAAGTTCGTCAGCTTTGGTTGAGTTTGGGCTCGCTGGCCTACGTCTTGGCAAGTCATTGTCGGGCGACACCAGTAGAAGAAAAGGGAGAAGAAGAAGGAAGAAGAAAGAAAAGAGAAAAGAAAAGAAAGTGAAAAGAAAAAGAAAGAAAAAATAAAATAAAATAATAAAAAATTCAATTTTTTAAAAATAATTAAAAAATCATTTTTTTAAAATTATTTTCCAAAAAATATTTCAATTTAGAGGTATCCGTATTTTTATGTGTGAAAATTTTAAAGTGGACTAAATAAGTATGAGTATATTTTCTTAAATTAAGTTAAAATATTAATATGTGTTAGTAATATGGGTCGGGTATGGGTCAGATATGGGTTGGGTTGGATATGGGTCATCAAAATTATATTGCATAAAAATAGATCAAAACAGGTTAAATGGGTCGGACCATTTTCGACCAAACCCAAACCCAAACCCAAACCCAACCCGACCGACCCATTTGACACCCCTACTCGTCAGAGCTCCTTCCCATAAAACTAAAAATAGAATAACGGAAGGATGGCATGAGACTAACTTTGATAAGCGAATTTCTTTCGTAACTACACACTGCAGGTGCACAGGTACACTTGCATGCATACATGAGAACTTAACTTGAGGTTCTGTCAAATACACAGCATGACATCAGTAGCGAGAGTGGGAAATGAAAGCAGGTTAAAAAACTGGAGGAAGAACACGGTAGGGAGACTAGTGCAACTAATGCAAGGAGAAGAAAATATAACAAAATAAGAAGCATCTCAACTGGGGAAAAACTACAAATTTGATTCTAGAGTAAGTAGGTAGTGCTACCAAACAAAGTAGCTCAGCACTGTTTCCAGCCTTCCACAATGTTTCTAACGGATGACCAAGAGAGTATCCTATTTTGAGGACTTGGTACGATGCAGAATTGTCATCTCTATACGAGGATCTATTACTCAAGGATCCATCGTGCTGCTACAAGACTCATCAAGAAATGGTGGGCTTGAATATTAATTAAGTGACACTTTTTCTCTTGACGGCGAATAGAATGTGAACGAGAGAAGACTGATTTTGGGCCTGAATTTGGGCTGACATCATCATCGTAGAGATATAAGCCCAAATTAGATTCGGCCTGTCAATATGCCAACAAAATTCCAAATTTGTTTAGAAAATGTAAAAATTTTAAAAATTTGGCTCTGGTTCAGGCGAGCCTTTGCCCAGCCTCCCCTCGGATTGGCTCTGGTTCGTTTAGAAAATGTGGTTATATGCTGCGTCATTGACGTTCTTGAAACCCTTTTCGACACTTCAAGCCTCATTTATCCTTCAAACTAAATTAAATTTGTTTGAGAATTATGAAGATTCAGCTTAGCTAGTAAAAGTCCTAATCTACTCATTAGATTCTTGTCAACTATAAAAAATGAAGAGGACATACACGTGGGATAATTACCTAAAAAGTTATAAACTTATTGCATTTGTGCTAATTCAATTTTAAATATTTCAATTTGGTTAATTTATTCATAAAATTCTTGACAATTTGCAAATGTAGTCTATCTTGTCAATTTTGGTTAGAAATTGTTGACATAGACATTAGTCTTCCAATGTTGCACGATTGGCATTAACTACATAATTTTTTTAATCTTTTGATTTTGATTCATTTATTTTTCCTTTATTTTTTCTATTCTTTTTTATTTTCTTCTCTTTTCCTTCTTTTCTTTTGTTTCACTTTCACTGTGACTGGCAAAAGTCACGAAGCCCTCGTTGACGCTAGTGAGTGTTGCGGCCCTTGCTTAGCTTCACCTAGATCTAGGCAAGGTCTCACTAGCCATGGGCAAAGGCGGCCTCGCCTATACCATTGTAACCAGGGGTGAGGCTGGGCAAAGGCTTCATGGCCTTTGCTGGAGCTCATCGACCACAATGAAAAAAAAACCGACCAAATTTTAAAAAGAAAAGAAGGAAAAGCAAAATAAAAAGAAAATAAATTTTAAAAATTTGTTCATGTTAGCGTTGACCATATCACATAAGACAGTTGTTGTATACGTTAATGATTTTCCATCCAAAATTGACCAAATGAGCTAAATTGATAAAATGTCAAAATATTTAAGAATAAATTGGCCAAATTGAAAAGTGTAAAACTAAATTGGCATAAATGTAATAGGTTTAAAATTTTTTTGGTAATTCTCCGAATACATCTATGTAGATATTTTATTTGGAGTCATAACCGTTAAGAAAATTCCTTATGATGTTTTAAAGATGACAAAATAAATCAAATATTACTACCATGTTTAGTGATCGAGTAATTAGGTAAAAACTCACAAGTTGCTATGCAAATGGTAGAATGTGTAAATGATATCTTTAAGGAGTATACTTGAAAGAAATGGAAGATAGACTCTATGTTAAAGCTAAACTTATTCAAACTATGTCCATACTTCAAGGTTAAATCTGTTCAGATATAGATTCTAAGAATAAATATGTTCAGACTCAAGTTCAGATTGTAAAGTCTATTTTAGATAGAATGCACTTAGACTTGACATACAAAACAGACAAGTTTAGGACAAAGTAAGTTCAAAACGTTGTAGATTTAGAATGAAGCAAGTTCCGAACGAAGTAAATTTAGAATGAGACAACTTAACAAAACATGACACAAGCCCAGGATGAATAACGCAAAGTAATTTGGTTTGAATTCTTCACTAAGATAGATTTGATTAACTCAATTTAAGTGATCGGCAATTGAATCCTAAAGACAAGAACTTTCCAAAGGAATAAGCTCTATTTATGAAAATCTAGATTCTGATTGTATGAGGGATTAGAATCAAAGAGGAGATTTTGCTTCCGTCATTCAACGGCCACCAAATCTTCTTGATATAGTTCTATTCGACAGGTAGATTGGAAGATGATCATTTGGATACTATCCAATGACTAGTTTAGAAGTAGAGGTGTATATAAGAAGATCAAGAGATCGATGAGCAAGTAAGAGATGGAGTGTAAAATCTATAATTTCAAAGTCTAAGCGAACTTCGATCATACACTTGTTTTTCGCGAGCTTAAACGTTTGTGATCTTGAGAAAAGTACATAAAGAGTGATAAAGTGAGATAGTGTGATATACCACTGAGTGTTTACACTCAAAATTGTAATATCTTATTGATCATATAATAGAATCTAGCAGTAAACTGTCAGAATGGAAGAGTGGATGTAGACTTGATCTAAGTCGAATCACTATAAATTTTATATGCAATTCTCTTTATTCCAAGTCTCTTGTTGTTTATTATTAAAATCTATTGCACACTTATTAGGTGCTTCTAAAGTCTATTTTTCTGTGTAACATATTTTGAACTTTATTTTAGAATCTGACTTTTGTTCAAATTTTAATTTTGATTTGTTCTATTCTGTATTATTTTATCAAAATTTTATTGTATCATTTATTTACCCCCTTTAAGTGATTCCTGCTAGCCACCCTCATTAACTATTCGACTAGAATGGACCTATATAACCTGGCTCGTTACCTTCTATCACGATGAGTGAGCAAGGTGCTTTGAGGTGAGAATGTAGTTGAAGTGAGGTCATCTAAATGGATTACCTTTTTCTTCCATCTCTAGTAAAAGGAAATGAAATTTCGGATGAGTGGTCTACAAACATAGACATCATTCGTGTACATGCAAACTCAGCCAAAAATAATTATGGGTGTTTTCATGCGAGTAATTATCAATTAAACTCAGCCGCAATCTCGTATGCGCATTCATATTGTTGGGTATATAATTATATGTATTTTTTTGGGCATTCCTGGAGACGTCTGGCATCCGGACTGTGAGATTCGTACGTGGTCGGTGAAGATTCACGTCAAACTCGCACCAAGGTACAAGCGTGATCTAGAGAGACTACGTCAGATGTGAAACGGCAACTGAAGTTTCAGTTTGATTTCGTCAAGCATCATTGCTCGCGTCCGATGATGTCGCGACCTACTAATTTTTTTTTTTTTTAAAATAGATTTAGAAGTATTGTTAATTTCGGGCCAACGACCCTTAATTAACTCGGGTTCTTCCAAGCTCATACCCTACGCGACGTTGGGATATTCAAAAAAAAAGTTTTCAAATATAGAGTCACCACTAGTTTATTGAGGTTGACTAGGAATCAAGCGATACGTGAGAATGTGTCTCACTTTTTACGTAACCAGAGGGTCTAGAGTCGAGGACTTGATTACGTTAGTCATGCAACTAACGCTCTTGGGGTACCTAACTTAATTGTATATTAATAAGGTCATGGTAATTTCTTCGAGACGCCTAAGTTTATCATAACCGTTTTAAGATAAAGAAAGAATATCCAAAATATCATTACAAAATAAAGTGTAGGAATAATCCTAATAACATAAACCAAACAAATCTATTTTAGAGCTCTAAAGGCTTATTCAATTAGATGTTTTCCCTTTTTATGAATTTTTTTTGCATTTTTTCTGATTTTTCTGAATTTTTTGAATTTTTGAATTTTTTTAAATGTTTTTAAATATTTTCGAATTTTCTAAAATTAAACAAAACAAACTTTCAAAATTTTTGATATTTTTTGACATTTCTGAAAATTTTTTAAAAACGCATTTATTAATTTTTTTGGAATTTTCTAATTTTTCTATTTTTTTGGAATTTTTGAATATTCGAAAAAAGAAAGAAAAATAAAATAAAATAAAAATAAACTTTTAAAACCTTTCTGAATTTTTTTTTTTAATTTTTAATGATTTGTTCGAAAATTTTAAAGATTTTTTTTCGATTTTCTGAATTTTTAGAATTTTTAGAATTTTTGAAAATTTTATTATTTAAAAAAAAGGGTAATTCGGACCGGGTCGGGAGACCTGGCCCTACTAAACCGACCCGGATCCTATCGGTCCGGTCCGGACTAGCGACCGGGCTGGCTGAACGGCCCGGTTGTAAATTCTTTTAAAATGGCCCATTTATAAAAGAAAATTAAAACGGCCCATTTAACCCATTTACAAAAATCCGGCCGAATTCTCAGTCTTGGCCCATTCGAAAATTGCTCAGCCCGGCTCCCTTCCTTTTCTATTTTCCGCCTTTTTTTTTCGATTTTCTTTTTTTTTCCTATTTTTTTAATTCTTTTTTTCTTCACTTTTTGTCTTTTTCTTGTTTTGTCTTCTTCTGCTGCAGATTCCTCCATGCAGCATCGTCTTCTTCAACCTCCCGAAAGTCGATTTTTTCATGCATTTCACGCCTGATTCTTCACCGCAGCCGAAAACATCAACGCCACCCGTTTGGCCGTCGACCACCTCCACAGAAACCTCATGACTGTCGTATTTCGCCGTCACAAAACCAAAGGATGCCGGCCTATCGCCGGCCGTCCACTCCGTCGACCCAAAAGTGAAAAATGAAATAAAAGAAACAACGGACATAGCACAAAAAACACAAAAAAATACAAGGAAAGCATGGAAGAAGACGTGGATCGACAATTTATGAACAAACACACGTTAAACGGGACTACCGGGGACAGATCCGACTATGAGAGTTTCGGAGTTTCATTCAGGAATTTCATCGAACACATGGTATGCGATTCATGAGCTCAAATTCTGGGTCTGAACCGGAAACTCAGTCTAAACATGATATCTTAATCTCAATGATATCACAAATCACCATGAAAGTGTTCCGAATATGTTTCAAGACAGCATCGACTCCGTTCGGCCACATCATGTCATAAGGGTGAAACAAAATTACGTGTCAACGGGAGGCCTACCTGGCTGAAGCAAAGAGATATGGTCAGCTCTCCGCAAATGATCTGGGCTCGTCTTTAAAACACTCGAAGCTGGCTTCAATGAGCTTTTGTCGTTGTGCAGAAAAGATTGATGAAAGGCGACGATCGGCGGCGAAGTCCGAGAACAACGGCTACCTTCAACGGTAGTGTACTGCTCCTCCTCTCTTCTTTTCCCTTTATCTTTTCTTCTCAAAAACCGGAAAATCTTTCTCCTGCGTTTTTTAGAAAAACACTGCTCCCCCTCGTTCTCCTGCGTTTTTTTTTAAAACCAGAAAAATCTTTCTCTCTCCCCTCACGTTATTGTTTGAGGAAGTGCAAGGCAAAGGCAGGAATTGCTAGATCAATCGAAGATAACCACATCAAGCAGTCCAGGAGGAGGCTTGCTGGGTTCTTCTCCGAAAACCGGACAACCTTGGAGTTTCGCAAGTCATCGATCGCTCTGGACAGCAACAAAGGCGTTAAGGACTACGCCCAGAACTTGCCCATCTCTGACCAGCCAACCTCCTTCGTCTAACCAGAACCTCTGCTCCTCCTTATGCTCTCTAGCTTCTGCGTTTTCTGCTCTCACTCCGTTCTCTCGGCTGAGCCCTTCGAGACCAAAAACCTCCTCCGCTGCCCTCTCTTTTTCGCTGCTTTTCTGCTTTGACCCTCGCAGTCCTCCTTGCTCTCGGTTTCTTCTTCTGCTATCTCCCCCGAAAAACCAGAACCACAGCTCCCTCTCAGTCGCAAGCACCGCTCCTGCAGCCAGCACCGCCCCTTCGCCAATGCTGGATCTCTTCTTCGTCACTTTTCTTTCTCTCTTCTTTTTTTTTTTTGGCGCGCTGCCTCTCCTTCTGCTCAAAAACCAGAGAATCGCCCCTG